>JAAMPI010001272.1:0-16718 GCA_013054445.1 Cudoniella acicularis
AAGGGTCTTTAAGTATACTCTCCTAAAATTCTTTTAACGATCGTTACGACTATAATTCTTTCTAGCTTTTAGGAAATAGAAAGCTAGGGAATTTAATTTCTTAATTCTGTTCTTTAGTCACCTTAACGTATCCTCGAGAATCCGGTTAGTAAGAGAAGTTCGTATAGTGACCTTTCCCTAGCTAATTAAAATAGGCCTCTTCTATATCGAGCGGCGATAGGCCTTCGATCGCAAGCTTGAAATAGCCCTTTCTTCTGACCCTTAGATTAGATAAAAACTATATAAGCTTTACTTTATTTAGGTTTCCGCTAATATCTTCGTAGTTATAGTAAAATATTAGTGCGCTTCCTTCCTCTGACTATAGATTAAGTAATACTTTATTTAGTTAAGTCGTACGGTTAAGAGGTTCGGTCGAAGCCGATAGTGTAAGCGAGACCTCGTAGCTAACAGGCACTTGATAGGCCTATAGCGGAGGCTCTTTTGTCATGATATTCTAGCCTAGAGGCGAAGCTAGAGATAGGCGTCTCACTGGCTTAGGTATATTAGCGGCTACTAATTCTCGATATCTGTTTTTAGGAATTGCTAGAGGCACCTGTTCTATACCCTAAGGTTATAAGGGAGCTTTATACTATAGCTCGGCTTCTGGCGTAGCTTTAGTATTCGTCGCTAATACGTCGCTTGGCGAATTGCCACTGTCTATAAATAAGCGTGTGTCGAGCGTCTCTTTAACGCTCTTTAATTCTACTAAAATTTTATTAAAATGCCGGACAATTTCCTCTACCTATTCCGGTCGTCCGCCTAGGGTCTTAGTGCGAACTGAGTGGCGCCGCTTAGGGTTCTTAGTAGTAAGAGATTTTCGGATATAGTCGAATACGCTCGATAACGTGTCGAGTCGCCTCTTAAGAGCTTCTACTTTCTCCGTAAGATCTACTATCACTAATCTTAAAGGAAAGATAGAAACGAGATACGCTTTAGACGGGTTACTAAGTTAGATACTAAACCTATAAGAGAAGTAGTATAGAGGCCGCGTCGGAAATTATCAAACGCTGACTTAGCCGGTTTAAGGTAAGGCGATAGAGCCCCCTAGTACTCGCGCGACCTACCGCCTTTTTAAAGTAGTAGAAAACTTAACTAATAACAAATATAAAAAGTAAGTTACCTAGTCGACCGCCGATTGCGTATATTTAGGAAGATTTAGAAGCTAAGCTAGAGGGGATAACGAATTCTAAATAGTATAATCACTTGGTCTTATCCCGGAAAAACAGGTTAATTTGAACCGGCTTAGTATAGCTTAAAGGACAACCTAGCTTCGTGATCTTTAGCGCTACTATTCTAGCCTAATACCAACTCGAAAGCACCGTAGCTACGGAGATTTATATAACGGCGGAGGTATACTAAGAGTAGTTAGTATATAGCCCTAGTCTATGATTAGAGAATCGTACCCGAGACAGAATACGCCTGATATAAGGATCGTATAATAGCTACTATACCTCCCGAATATAGCGATTTATAAAAAGACTACGTATATAGAGGGTTTACTACGGCGGCCTAGTCTGCTCTTAGGGAGGGGAGATACTATAATCAATATAATATAGAATTATTTAGTGGCAACTCTAAACTAGCCGAGTATATAGATAGGAAGGACTTCCCCCTTTCCGGTGACTTAGTGGCGAAGTTACGTCCTCGGAACTTGTTATCTTATTATGCCTATCCCTAAAATCCTCGGTCAGTCTCGATCTCTAGACTAGCCTATAGCTGATAGCAAGTATAGGTGAAGCATCATCGTGTTTCACCGATGACCTTAGCGGTTAGGCTTAGGATCAGGTCTAAACATTTGCTAGTTAATCCTTAAGGCCTAACTATCTCCTAGAAAATCATTATACGATAGTAAAATCTTACTACGAAGAGACCTAGTACTTAGTTTCTACCTCGCCTTCCGGGAATTATAAATATTCTAGGGTCCTTAGTAGTAGTATATTGATTATTAGAGATCTGGCTATGATTTATATAAATTTCCCTAGACGGCATGTTAACGTTAATACGAGAACCACCTTTAAGATATCTCTATAATTAGACCGACGGACTATATAATACTCGCTCTTAATATAGTATAAATTTTAATATCCCGGAAGAGTAGCGCCGACCCGTCGATCTATACTCTCCTAGTCCTTTATAAGTAGACTAGAGTTGACTTCTCTTCCTATATAATGTTGTTATAAGCTAAATAATAGTAAGAAGCACTTAGTCGTACGAAACTCTTCTAAGGATTTAACTCCTTATATTATAGAGATTTGCTATAGCCCTAGGTTATTTAGAGGGCGTGACGTAACTTAGTTAACGATCCGTCCCTCGGCGTAAGTATATATCAAATCCGACCCTAGATCGACACCTAAATACTATCTATACCGGTTGCCTAGTATACCTTATAAGATAGAGCGCTCTCCTACGGTCGCTTTAGTGCTAGGAAAGTTTAATAGGGCCCGAATATACTCTTTCCGGGGGGGCCAAATATAGGTTCCTAGTTTATCTAAGAAAAGAGGATCACTAGGGATTACTTAAGTTATTTTAAGAATTAGGCCTTAGCACTATTTTATACCTGATACTAAAGTAGGGCTACCTCGAGGGCTCCTTGTTTAGTGATTTACTATACTAAACTTCTTCTTAAAACGTAAAATAACTAGATTACGAGTATCCTAACTTTAAGAAATAAGTTAGTCACTAAGACAACTAGTAATATCTAGCCCTAACGCCTCTGCCGTATATATAAAAGATCATTGTTGCCTACCGAGAAGACTTTAATCCAAGCCAAACATCGACTAGAACGACAACAAGCCAGTTAGTCTAGATTAATCACTTTACTGTCACCTTAGCCGTACTATATCTCTCTTGTTTTATCCTTATATCCGTCCTCTAGAAACTCTAAACTAACTCTAGAAACTCGTTTTACTTCTTATTAAATTAGCTAGAATTATGTCTTCTTAACCACGGCCTTAGCTATAGACTAATAAAGGCCAACTATACTAACTAATTTCTAGTAATAGTATAAGACTATAGCCGTATCTAGTCGACCAAGACCCTCTTACTATCGACTAACGCCTCTATAGTACGAACTCCGTAATAAGCGAATCCCTAAATATATTATCTTTTAATCGTAACACTATTACGAGTTTAACCCGTACTTGTACGACTTATTAGTAACGGCTAGAGGAATAGTCTAAAGCATATATAGCTCTAGAAATAGAATATAAGAAGACTAGTACCGATCTCGAAAATATAACCCGAAACTACCTCTCTATAAATCAGTAGCTTAAAGAGGCTAGTCAGTATTATAAATCTAACGTCTAAGAATATAAGAGAAAGCTCTAGGCCGCTCTTAGCCACCGCCTAAGTCAGAACATAAATCAGGGGGAGATAAGGGAATATAATAATAAGCTTACTACTGCCAAGCAAGAGCTTAATAAGATACGAGAGATAGAGAGAGAACATTAGAGCGACCTAAAAGAAGCTCGTGACTAACTAGATACTGCTTAGTAAGATCTAGGCAAGCTGCGTAAAGAGAAGGCAGATTTGATTCGAGAGTATCAAGACGCGTTAGGTGCGGCTAAGAATCGTATAGCAATCGCTAAGAAGAAGATTATTAAGCTTAAGGAGTAGCAATCGTATAAACAACTGATTTTAGGGGAGAGGGTTATAGAGCTAGAGAAGGAGATAGACTTGACCCGGAAGAACCGAGACGTATTAGATAGAGCATACGAGGCAGCGGAGAAGAAGATCGCTAAACTTAAGAAAGAAAAGGCAGACTTGATATAGAACTACCGGGATTTATTAGCTATAGCGGAAGAAAGGATCGCCGAACTTGAGATAGAGAAGGTAGACTCGATCTAGGAGCACTAAGACGTATTGGCTATAGCTAAGGAGGCAGCGGAGGAAAGGATCGCTGATCTCGAGAAGGAGAAGGTAGAATTGATTTAGAAGTACCGAGACGCGTTAGCTGTCGCTAAGGATCGAGTAATAGTTGTCCTAGAAAGGGTTATTAAGCCTAAGAAGGAAAAGGTAGGCCTTATATAAGAACATTAATCACGATAACTAAAAAATAGTTCTAGGAACTCGAAAATATATACCCGATAGCTAAGAGTAGAGTATCAGCTATAGAGTCTCCGGTAGCCTCTCCGGAAACTGTTACCTCGCTAATCACTCGGAAAAGACCGAGATTTAAGAGTAAATAAGACGGAAACGTATAGTAGTAATATCGTAAGGTAAGGGGGAGGAAAGCTATAAAGGTAATAGACGGAGATACGATTATTATCGAAACGGAGTAAGCGGCGGAAGTATTAAGAGGTATTTATTAACTTTAATATACGGTTTTTTAGTACTGTTTATTTAATAGTATAATCGAATTTTAGGTAATAATAACTAGTTTATATTTATAGGGTTACCTTAACCGGTGTTTCTAAAATTACTTTAGCTTTAGCCTATATACTTTCGAAGGCTAGCCTGCCCTAGCCTGTCCTTAGCGGTCCTTCCTTGTTTAAGGAAACGAATAGTTCCTACCCGCTTCCGATATCGTACGCGAGTATGTCTCTATAGCCCTTCTCGAGTACTTTCTTTAATAATTTATAAAAGACTAGAGTCGGCAGATCCTTGACTGCTTTAACCTCTCCCTAGGTTACTTAACGGCGATAGAAGATCCCTTGTTTCGTACGTGATCTCTATACGATCGTAGTTAGTATTAGGGCTTTATAGAGTTCGGGAGCTAATAACGGATTCTATCTTTCCGTTTATACTATTATAGTGACTCGCGGTTATATTTATATATATTTATCTTATAGGTAATTTTATTAAAGTTAGAGAGATATTTAGATTTAGAAAGTTCTATGTCTTTAATATATTCGAAAACAAGGCCCTACCGGCGAGTTTAGATTTATAACTCTTTATCTATTTCTTCTATTATCCGGGCTTGTCTTATAGGACTTCGAAACTAAACCGAAGTATCTGATAATTTAATTCCGTATCCTCTTAATTCGGGTAGCTACCGTAAATAAACGTATCTGTCGGGATCGCGTAGAACTATATCGAAACAATTACCTACGGTTAGGCCGCTATCACTTTGATTAAATAAGTTTATACGTGCCGCGACAAATTTCCTAGCTATGTCTTTAGCTTTAGTACGTATATAGTTCAATTTTATTAGGATAAGCTAGCTATCCGGCTAGCGAAGTACGAAGGATACCCTGTCTTCGTTACTATTATATTAGTTCCGTATATACTCGCTATCCTACTAGTTATTAGCGTGACTCTAAAGAGAGGAACATTATTATTATTATATGCTCTAAAGCGTTAATATCCTTATCCTGTCTTAATTTACGCCTTTTCCCGCGTAAAGAAACGTCCGTAAGTAGTTCTTCCTCCTCACGTGTTAGCCGTATTCTTGCCCTAGGCGAAGGTTCTATCGGTGTTATTATCTGACTCTCGAGAGTCTAGTAAAGTACTATCTGATTCTCCGGCGTCTAAGGCCGAACTATTATTTGATTCTCTAGCGTCTAAGGTCGAACTATTATTTGATTCTCTAGTATCTAAGGACCTACTATTATCTGGCTCTCTAGTACTTAAGGTCGAACTATTATCTGACTCTCTTAAACCGGCGGATTTATATCCTAAGTGACTTGACTTAGTCCTTCCGCTAGGTCGGCTTATATAATACCGGGTGGCACGGGAGTCTATACATCGCTCGTACTATCTTTAGATATCGTAGAAGTACTCGCGGAANCTTTAGAGGTAGTAGATATTAGAGAAGAACTTGTGCTCCTATTAGAAAAAGTAGTTATATGATTATAATCTACCTATATAGCGTCTTCTAAATCTAGTAATAGCGGATTTCCTCCCTACCGTTTAAATAGAGAATTCTTAGGAGGTCTCTTAAAGAATATAAAGAAGACTAATCTTTAGATAAAAAATAAAGATATCCTATCCCCTTTACTAATAGTCGGTTTATAAATAGATCGTAAGAACAGATATTTCCGGGTACGTGAGTACGCGTTCTCGAAAATACGTCCGTATCGTCGGGAAACTGCCTCGCTAGGACCGTCAATAAGGAGGGTAGGTTAGCCACCTAGATCTGGCTTCTCGATTATAGTGTTAAACATCCGTTTTATTCTTCTAAGGTGTCGTAGGACGAGACTCTTATTATAAGTGAAGTAATTAGTGTCCCGAGCCTCTAACAACGCCGTATATACTATTTTAGCGTCCGGATTCTTCTGTTTTAAAATCTTAATCTCTTTCGTAGTAAACCCTAGAACGTCTACTAGAAGCCCGAATCTATACTAAAGTAGCGAACTAGGCTTCTAGGGTACGGGAAGGGCTTGCTTTTCTTCTTTCTTTAGACATTCTCCTACTAATCTATTAAAATGTCGTATAGCGTAAAGCTAAAGGTATAAGATCCTAGACTATATTTAGTCTTCTATACTTCTAGTATAAGAAGTAAACTTCTACTCCCCGGTCTAGACTTTAAACACGCCCTCTTCTTGATAAGTTCCGGTAAATATACGCCGTAAGGCTTTACGAATCGTTCTTTTAAAGTCCGATAGTAAAAGCTTCCTTATCGCTCTTTATAGTAGTCTAAGATATTTCACGTCCTTAAATAGAGTATAAATTATAAAGATTAGATCTTCGATGCTACTTAAGCGGGTCTAGATCATATCCCGCTAGTTCTAGGCGCGAATTAAAGGGAAAAGCTTTTTATCTTATATTAGCTCTCGTAAGAGCTTAAGGTCTCCTCGTGATAGCCCTAGAGCTTTTAGTTCTACTAGTTTTACTGACTCCCGATTAGCTAGCTTTATAAGTTCTTAGTCGTCTCTAAATATATAAGACTATATTTATAAGATATATTTCTCTAGGTAGTATATAATTTCCTAGAAGACGTTAGAACGATGTCTATTATAAGCGCCTTAATCACTTACCTTATCGTATTTTAAGGCTATTATTTTATCTAGAACCCCTATATTTAGGCCGTCCTAGATTCTAGTTATATCTATAAGTATATTAAATATCGCGAGAAAACGTTTATATTTAAAGAAGCGCTTTAAAATTTCGCTCTTCTTTTTCGTAAGACGAGCCTACTATTTCTTTTCCGCGAACTTGTCTTATTTTAAACTATACTAGTAAATCTTACGATAAATTTCGCCGTTAGAAAAGTTCGTTAAGTTTATATATTCTTCTACTAGCTCTCTCTATTAGACAGAATCTAAGTCTATAATATATAAATTAGATGCCCGTATCGATCCGGAGTTCTAAAACTTACTAGTAATATAGAGGTCTATAGTCTACTAGCGATCTCCTAGTTTCCGGAGGACGGCTTTTATAGCCTTAACGCGCTGCCGACCGTAAAGGCACGAAAGGCAGAAGCCCGAGGGAAATTTTAAGCGCGGTGGTGTCTCCCTAGGATTTTCTATTAAGCTATTAGGGTTAAGTTCTAATAGCTTAAGAATATTTAAGAAATCAGACGGCTTAATAATAACAGGTATATGATTTTAAGGCTCGAGACGATAGTATCCTTCTTTCTTAAATTTCCCTTTTAGTGACTCGATGATCTTCTTATTTTCCCCTCGTATAAAGCTAGAGGAAAATTCTAGTACCTCGAGGTCAATATAAGCCGTTCCTTAATAATTCGAGTTCTTAGTATTAATAATTGTCCTCTCCTAAATATCGACCTTACTCTGTCTTATTTTGCTTTAGTTTACTATAGAAGGCGTAACATACCGTCCTACGCCTATATTTTATTGATCCTAAACGGCGACTAGTATTAGNGAGCCGTATTTTNCTCCCTTTTTAGCNCTNNCGNNTGTCAAGCGCTATCGTAATNGCTACGCTNGCGNCNGGGAGCCGAATTTTNCTCCCTTTTNAGCNCTGCCGTCCGTCAAGCGCNATCGTAATAGCNNCGCTAGCGCNNGGGAGCCGAATTTTGCTCCCTTTTTAACGCTGCCGCGCGTCAAGCCCTATCGTAATAGATAGAGAAAGATTATACGAAGAAGTAGAAAATTATTAAATAGTTGACGACTAGGCCCCTCCTAGTTATTTCTACGACTACTAGACTAGTAATAAAGATCGCGAATTAGAACTAGAGAGTTCGAGATTAAGTATAAAGCGAACAAGTAAAAGGATTCCGCGATAGTATAGCTAACTAAAAGAGATGTCGAAGAGTCCGCGAACTAACAAGTCTTTATTACCTTCTATTTATAAGATATAATGTTAGCTCGCTTCTACCTTAGGGGATCACTATCTAGCGCTTGCGCTCTAAGCTATAAGACGATCTCTTAGGCGGGCCGGCGCCGGAAATTAGCAGGTAAAGACAAGGGGTAAAGATAAGGGCAATAGACGGGCGTGCTCTTACTTTCGTATAGGCCGTATAAATCTATACTTTTTCGTCCGTAGTTAATAAAATCGTAGAGGCCTATTAGTTAATCGCCCTTGTTTAGGTAAAATCTTCGAGAGGAATATAAACAGAAAAGTATAGATTAATCCGCCTTATACGAAAGTATTTCGGGCTAGTCTTTTACTCGCTAGCGTAGTAGGCACGAGCTCAAATTCTACTCTTTCTTAGCGCTAGCCGGCTATACGTCTAATTTTTCTCTCTTTTTCTTTTAGTTATAAAGCGCTAGGTATAGCACTATATTACTTTTTATTACGTAGCTATTTCTTTTTTTCCTTCCTCGTCTTTTAGAATATATTAAGAACGAAGTCGAATATTAAACTAATATCGCTTACTTCTCTCCTATTATCTTTTAGTAATCTTATTTAGTCACGTGATAGAACGTATAGTAGTCAAGCAATTTAAGGCCGAGGCACTTGTGATCAAGGACTTATAAGGATTATAGGGATACGCACTTCGTTAGGGACTACTCTATAATAGTTGTTAGATAGATATACTATTTAGAACATGTCTATTTCCGTTATTCGCTAATCTATATTAATAGGACTACTAATAATTCCGTTTTATAACGTAGTCGTTTACGAAGGGGAGAATATCAAATAGAGAGTCTCTAGCTAGAGAAATATCTATTAGATATCGGGAGGCAACCGCCGCCCGCTTAATATTACGACTAGAGAAAAAACGCCTATATTAACATCTCTAAAGCTTCTTCGGTCTCGCGTCTTATCTTCTTAAGGTTCGCTTCTTCCCTTCTACGATTTGCCCTCCCGTCGCTACTATTAGCTTCTCCTAACAATTCTTATAAGGCGTTCTCCTATATCGTAAGCTTCTTTAAAAGAAAATCTCTTATCCCGATTATACTATCGCTCTTTTCTAATTCTTAGCGAAAGCTTAGCCTAGCCTTTTCTCTTCGAAGGGCTCGAAGTTTAAGCTTTACCTCTCGGTCGTCCCTCTCTAGACAGATTCTCTCCTTATTCTACTACGTAGTAAAAATTGTTCGACGAGATCTAGAAGGAGTAACCCTAAATATATTATCGGGTACTTAGATTCTTTTTCGCGCTATAGTACGATTTTAGGAGGTGGTTTTTAAGGGCTAAAGGATTAAGTACGTAGGCCAGAAGCGGTATATTTAAAATTTATATATGTTCTAGTAGTAAGGTTACCTATCGCGCTTCTAGAACTCTTATAAAAGTTACCTAAATCTGACCTTAAGTTTTAACTAAGTCTTTACCCCCTGTCTCTACCCCCTGTCTCTGCCCCCGTCTCTACCCCTCGTCTCTACCCCTCGTCTCTACCCTATATCTGTTATTCACCTTAGTCCTAATCCCGTATACTATATTTAAAATCACTATATTAACTAGCTAGTAGTTATATAGTAGATCGAAAGATCAGTCGTAAGGACCTGTCGTAGATCGAAGGTCTATAGAAATTATACGATAGTATCGAAGAGATCTACTAAAAACGATATACCACGTAAGGACTAAACGTAATAGAGTTTAGGGAGGGGAGCCGAATCTAGGCCCCGGAACCGTTGGCTATATTTTTCTTACTTGACGTCTAGTATACGAAATAAAAATACTACCTTAGCTAATAAAGGACTAGTTCGGGTCTAATAGCTAGTTAGACTATAAAGAGGCTGACCTCGCTTAGCCTATTTTTAGAATCAAGGTATCTAAATCTAGCTCTTTAAAGTTTTGACCTATTTTATTAAGCGAAACTATTTTTAATATAACCTTAGATATTCTGACTAAAATAGTCTAGAACATCGTTAGTTCTATTCGGACATTTTTAACGTCGATGTTCTGACTAAAATAGTTTAAAACATCCTTAGTTCTATACTAAAGGACATGCTTTAACATAACGGAACCCGATATTAGCAAACCCTCGTACTCGAACCTAAAAAGTAGAGATATATATCTCCTAGCAGATCTAGCGGTCTATACTATATTCCTAGCAGTCTTAACGAAAGCTAACGTTCTTATAGGTCTTAGAGATCATAGATAATAACCAAGCTCAGAAACTAGTAGAGTAGCTATAGGTAGAAAGTAAAAACCTCTTATATTTTATTCGCTGACTAGCTAATAGGTTATTACTTCCGTTCGTATAGCTCTTGATATCCTTTCCCGGCTAAGTAAGAGAGATATAGAATCTCTCTCTACGTAGATCCGACCTTATAGGCTCTCTAAGATAAGTAACACATTATCTTAATTCGCCTTCTTATTATTTTACGTTATATACTAACTTTTTCCTAAACTTTGATATATTCGACGAGATCCCTAACCTATAGCTCTCTTCTACTCGGCCACCTAATAAACACGGGGTTTATACGCCGCGTGCTCTCCTAGCAAACCCACGTACAAATAACGACCGTAGAACAGCACGCGTGCCGCTAGTGCTTTTATAAACAGCGGCTATAATAGACGCTAGTTTACCTTCGGATCTGCCAGCTCGATCATATGCTTCTTTACTTAGTACTTCTTCTAGGACCCGAGCTACCTTAAATTCTTCTATGCCTAAGAGCAACTTGCCCTCGACCCCTCGCTTAGGCCTTTTCCTTCTACGAAAATCTAGCCCTAACTATAGGCAACGCGAGAAGGCTCTAGTCCTAGTCAATTCCGAACATAGTAAGGACAATATAGAATCGTAACTCCTAATAGTCTAATAGAGTGACCCGGCAACTCTAGACTATCGTACGAGTTACTACTACACTTTGCCTATTCTACTATCAATATTTGGCTTAACCTTAGGTCTCGGAAACGTAGTTACTATAATAAAAACCGGTAACTACTTGATTTGTAATAATGCCGCCGCTTTCTTTAGAGATTATCTACTTCGCTAGAAAGGTATATAGTACGCGTCTAGTCTCCTCGTGCCCTCCCGCGATAAGTCGGCCGTTGATTATTTCGTAAAGATATTACGATATATTAGTGTTCTTAATAAACGATCAAACTTAGATCGCGTATATATCTTACTCTACCGAGTTCTACGATACTAGTTCTACCTTTATACTATACGAGATATAAATCAAACTCTAATAGGGCAAACAGTAAAGAAACGCGGCGTTAAAAATGCTAAATATACTATAGATTATCTTCTTAACCAATTATATATTAACGATTAGGATTTGGTTAGGGACGCTAAAAAAGCACGACGAAGAACTCGTTTATATAAACAAAACCACGCTAGAAAGAGGCTATTAGCGCTATCTAGCCTAATAGGGTTTAGCGTCCTCCTCCTTACTAGTACTAAAGCCATAAACACTATAAAGGTATTTCCTATCTAGCTCGACATTATCAGCTAATAGGTTGACAGCTGTTATTCGGAGACTATAGATACTATATTTGACGTATTTATTTACTACGTTCTTAATATATTTCTAGATATATCGAGACTTTATAAGAGGCTAGATATAGTAGTACGACAAATAGTTAAGGACGAGCCGGTAGAGGCTATAAGGTTATATATAGAGAGTATAGTTCTAGAAATCGAGACCTTTATAGAGAATCGGGAGAATATAGTAGCTCTAATAAGATTTAGCCCGGTTAACCTGTCGGTAGATTATATCGATCACCTTAATCTCTTTTTAGAGACAAGACCTCCTATTACGTGTCTAGAAGGAGAAAATATAGTACTATCTAGAGAGGAATATATTTAGAGACTAGCCTATAAACGTCGTAAGTTATTAATTTAACTTCAAGTCTAGGAAACGATAGACTAATACTTATAAACGCTTGTTGACATTTAGTGCTTATTAGGGTGAGATATCCCTCCTACCTAGCTGCCACCTAACACCTACCTAGCGGCTATATCTACACTACTTGGCTTAAACGTTACGGTGATGCCTATCTCTAAAGTATATAGTTTTAAGTAAACTCTATAGAAATGTCTACGTTTAAGGGATTATATATTAATCGCCGGGTAAAACAATATATATAGATATAAAAATAAACTATAACGAGCTATAGAATCAAGAAATCAAGGGATACTTTAACAAGTAGCTAAAGAGGCTTTATCGAGAGATGTTCTAGTAGTCCTAAACTATATCGACCTCTATAACTCGGAAGTATAGTATACTCGGAAACGTCTTAAATTGTTCTCTTAAGTCAGCCTCTATGCCTTTCTATTTCTACCGAGACAACTATAGCTCGTACGTCCTTATAAGAATCGTAATCGTATTATGTTTTAGAGTTCGGGAGAGAGGTTTAGAAATATATAGAAGGTTCTAAGAGGGTTTGCTTTAAGAGGTTTTCGCGTAGTAGGCATTCTCCTCTTGAGTAGACCTTTACTTTAAGCCGCCGTACTAGGTCGAGATTTAGATGACGTTATAAGAACTTTTTCGACTCTATACGAAATACTTATTAATTCTTAAGAGAACATTTTCATTTAGGACAATAGAGGAGGAATATAAAGAATATATCGATCAAGCGCTCTAGTATAATAGAAAAAACAAAAGTAAGCATCTGAAGCCTAAATAGGGACCGATTAGAATCGCGCATCGCGGGGACAAAGTGGCGTTATAAACGGGCTAATAGAGCCTACTCTATATTTAGAATTAAAGGGTCAAAATCTGGCTCCCTGTCGATACTACGAGAGCCTAGACACTAACTACGCGAATCAATCGAAGACCGCTTTAATAACCTTATAACAATACTAGGTAATAGAACATAAAAGGGGAGTAAGATCATAGCGAAAGAACTTGACGCCGTTTTAGACTTTATAGAGCAATTTAGGAGATTTAGGAATAGAGACATAGAACTAGAGAGTACGAACGCCGGGTAAGAGAGAATCCTCCTTTATATAATTTTCGAACAACGAACTATATATTAGATTTAGAAGTAACTAGTATATAGCCTATATATCCGAGAAAGGATGTGTTAAGATAAGTAATATTTAGGATCTAATATAAGTCGAGGCTTCGCTTAGATTTTATTATTGTTGATCAAGGATCTAGATTCGGCTCTATATTATCTATATTTAGTAATTATAAATCATTAAGTATCTAAGTTTGACTAGCTCTACGGTTCTATATTACGAGGAAGGTCTAACTAGGGCATATATAGACTCTTTTATCATTTTAAGGCTTTTTAATACTAGAAGGAACAGCTAATACTAAACATTAAACTATATACTAACATGATACGAGATAAGGTAGGGTTTATAGCTATTATAGTCAGATATGACCCGTGGCAAGCCTAGCCGAGTCGAGACATCTGACAAACTACCCTAACGTATAGTCACTTGATAATTGTTATATAAAATTTCTTTATATTTATAATATTTATCAAATTAAATTTATACCTACTCTTTAAATCTTTAAAAGGGTTCTAATAATAGCACCGAGAATTCAAGTTCCTCTAACATATTACGTATAACTTGCCCTAAATTATAGCGACGACGTTATACGACAAAGGAGAACGAGGAGATAATATACCTAGTAAGCGAAGACTAGAGGTAAAACTAAAGCTATGAATTTTAGGAGCGTTAAAGCTCTCTCCTGCTCGCTATCGCGCTAAATCATATAAAGGCGGGGTATATAAGAAAGATAAGCTATATATTATAAATATTTAGACATATTAATATATTTCCTAGTTATAATCGTAAGATCCTAGTTTTTAGTAATAGGCTAGCAGTTAAAGATAAATTCTAATAACCCGAGAAAAGGATAGATAACTGTTGTTGTTACCTATACCGCGATCCTAAATAGTTGATATAGCGAGAGTCGGAGGTAGAACGGGAGCTCTCCTCGTATGCCGTTCTAGCGCTAATAAAAAGAGAATTAAAGCCTACCTAGCGGCATAGTACCTTAATACTAGGGAGCCTAGTTTGTGATAGGGGGTTAATGTCTTAGGGCAAGCCTAAATTTAAGCGTAATTTATAAACTTATAAAGCAGCTTTTAATACGCTTTAGCTAAAGCAGACGCTCCGGTATATATTATAAATAAGAGTGACTTATTAGAGAAGAGAGTTAGATTAGTCCCTTTAAGCAGTCGTAATATATAGGGGATGCCCCTCCTATAAGCATGACATTATAATATATCGGATTCAAATAGTGACGTCTCAATTTTATTAAGTGTGGCTTGGCACGCCTTTCCCCCTATATACGCCAATAGCGGGGTATATTACCCCGCCTTTACCCTCTAAGTATATAATAAAGATCTTAGCTGTTTACGACTATCCGTAGGTCATTATAGAACCTTTAGAGTCCCGACTAGACAAATTATCAGGTGGTTGCCTCTACGGCTCTATCTGCTATACTATTACAATTACTCTAGATATAGAATAGCCTCTTACGTACGTGCGTTATTTCTAGTCCGAATTCTAGCCCGCGAGAAAATTGTTCCGCCTGACTACGGCTAACGCAAAACCAGAATAGATCCTACTAATATACCCTCTACCGCAAATTTACTAGCGCCCTCGTATACTAAGGCTATACCTTCCCTAACTCCTCTATTAGTCCTTAGTTTACTAGTAATACTAGCTATACGCAATTCGCCAGCTCTGAAAAGGGTGTTAGAGGTTTCTGCCGTGTTTATAGGAGTAGTTTGACTTTTAATTATATTAGGCTTGATAAGACGGAAATCCTGTTTAGGACGGTAGACGAGGAGATCTTGAAGAGTAAGGTAGGCACTAAGTTGTGCTTATCGAAAGACTATAGCTAGTATAAGAATACTGTTAAGGCTGTTACGGATATTATGCCGGGAAATTTATAGAGTCAGGAACACGAGAGTAAGAAGATAAGCTAGTAGTAGGAGCGTTCGGATTTGTCTTTAAAATAGGAGGGAGTCATATACTGTTCTAGCTACGCTAGCTAGTATTATAACTCCTATAGGCTTACCTTATCATCTAGGTACCTACGTACTTTATCTCGTAGTTTATCGCTTAGCTAGTCGGTTCCTAAGACTAAAACTAGTCAGCGAATCAATTAAGCCATTTTAAAAAAATAAATACTTTTATTAGAGATAAAAACTTACCTATTACTAGCGTTCCTCTCCGCTCTTCCGTCTCCGCTTATACTCTTCTAATATATTTCCCTTCCGCCTCTTCTCGAAGAATCGTTATCAGATCGGCCGTACTACTATATATTATAGCACGTCGACTAAAAGCTACCCGGGACTATAGATTTAAATTATATTATCCTATTTATTATAAGTATAGTTAAAATTAAAGTCAGTAAATATACCTACTAACTTGTAGTGACTTTATTAAAGAGGCACGTTTAGAGTGTGATAACAGGTCAACGCTTGAGTAATACCTCCTCGCCCCCTAGTTAAGCGGGATCGTACTAATAGCTACTACTACTAATAATATTCGGTTAGGTTCTTAAGATAATAGTCTAAGACGTTTATACGATAAAGCCAGGTCTACCTCAATTGACCGTAGTCGTAGAGTCCGGCCTTGCCGATTTAGGCATAGCGCCTTAGAGGGAACTTTAAGTAGTTCTACGTGGTATACTTCTTAGTCAAACCGAGCGAACGTTAATAGAGGCATCAAATCACGCCGAGTATCTAGGAGGTGCTAAACGTTAGGAAGAATACTTTCTACGAAAGGTTCTATATCTTCTAGGGGGAGGTTCTTGACAATATGCCTCACTACTCTATCTAGAGCCTTACCTAGTCTAGGTAGTTCGGGAAAGGCATTAGTAACGTAGTATACGAGCGCGATGACCTTATTATCCGACAGCTCTACGTTATTACTATTAAACTGTTAGCTAGCGATTATTAGTTTAGATACGGAGCTACTTGTATACGTCTTATTACCTCTTGACTCGCGAGGAGGAGGAAGCCGAGCCCGAAATACCCCGACAATCTTATTAGCCGCTTACCGAGGCGGTTTTGCCTATATAAGAGTTGTTTTCGTCTCTCCTTCTTTTCGACGAGACCCTAATCATTAGGATATAAACGCTTTAAGAGGAACTCTATCGCGTAAGTAGTAGCTCTAACTCCGGACTGTTTCTATATCCTAGAATTCTCTATCTCGTTAACGATCGTCACGTAGTACTAATACTAGAGAATTCGGCGTAGTAGTATACGTAGATCTATATATGTTTACCCTTTAAGGATAGTAATACTATATAATATCTTTATAAAATAGTCCGTAATCGAGTCTTCGCTTGACGGTGCCCGTAGGTCTGACGGATCCTATATGCCTATCGAGAGAAGGAGGCGGATTAGTGCCTGTCGTAGATATTAACGAGAGTAGGGCCGGGGAAGCGTAGGGGTTTCCCCTACGGCGTCTGCTATAGACTTTAGATTTAAAGGTAAAGGAATATACGAATCATTATTCGTACGCGAAT
>JAAMPI010001273.1:0-16717 GCA_013054445.1 Cudoniella acicularis
GCSGTGGGTAGTACCCGTGGTGGGTAGCCCGCGGGTAATGGGTACTACCCACTACCCATCACGCAGCCTACTCATTACTATCAGTAGTGCGCATTCGATCACTCGAAGACTGAGGTTGGTGCGGAATTGTTCTTGTTTGCCCCCCGTCGAACCTATCAGAAGTTGTAAACGAGTTTGAGCTGCGAATACGTGTTGCTTCATCTTGTGTATGCTTGGGCGCTTCCTTCAATACATCAAGCATCCGAGAAAGGAAAGCCTTTGCGTCTTCATTCCGAGACCAGTTACGGAACATTTCCACGACGTGCAGGAGGTGTTCAATAGTCTCTAGGCATCTGTCCCCAAACCTCTCTATGTGTTTCTCGGTCATCCAGTCGAGGACGGCATCAGCATCTTTCATGCGGTCGTTTTGGGCATAGAATGAAGCCAAGCGATAAGCAACGGCGATTGTATCTTCATGCGTTGCTGAGAACAGATTCTCAAAACCGGTCAAGGCTTCACGGAACTTATTTTCCGCATCTTCGATCCTCGCCAGTCGTTCTAGCTCTTGAGCTTCATGGTACACCGCGTCAAAGTCTGTCTTCGAGTGGCCATTCCATAGCAAATTTAGATGATGAGGATGCTGCGTATGTGAAGTCGGCGCTGGAGTCCATCTAGGCTGCTGGGCTGACACTTTAGGTGAAACAATGTAAAGCGGTGAAGTGGCATCATTGTGTGGGGTAGTATATACGATGTCGCTCGGAGTTGGCGCATCTACAGGTCTGTTAGGCTGAACGCAATGGAAGGCAGGATTGTCCTACCAGCCGAGATAGTTGCCTCTTCTTCTTGATTCTTTCTTTTTTGAAGGCGTGACTGAAGGGATTGCTTTGTGTACGTCTGACCACGGTAATCAAAGATCGTATCCTTCTTCTCCTCACGCTTCCTCTTAGCAGCTTTGTTCTCCATCCAAAAAACTTCCTTTGCTGGTAAGTACTTTGACCAGTTCCACTTTTTCAACTGCTTCTTGTACTGTTCGACCCTACATATATTTATCAGGTGAGTTAAAAACTCTATGCCGAGCCTTGCTATAGTGGACTCAGACTTACGATGGCTCAAATCCAAAATTATCTGCCATGATCTTCATAGTTTCCGGTAGTGTTTTATTCTCATCAATCCAGAGCTTTTTGATTTCACCATGGTGTTTTTCCCAAGCTGACGGAGTAAGAGTCAGAGTACGTGGCATAGATTTACGAGGTCTTGGGGGAGGGTGTATGGGCCGCTCATAAGACTGATCCGACTGACTGCTACCCGTCTTGGAGAAATTCTGTAACGGTGGGAAACGAGACCCTACGGTAGAACTGGTTGGCGTTGATTGGACGGGAGCTGTAAAAGCTGTTGCTAACGGAGCTGATAAACTCGATCGAATACTTGGTGGATTATTAGAGCTATCCCCAAGACCAAAGGATGGGACCAGTGGAACGAAAGAGTAGCTCAAAGCTTGATGGGGACCATCCTCAACCTTCCCATAATGTGTTGATGGCGCCAAAAATTGTGATTCAGGTTGGTTGGAAATCGGAGCTTGGTGGGGCCAATGCCCGCCAAACGCGAAGTCACTCGAATTCTGCTGAGGATGCATGGCAACCCGTCGTATGCAAAACCAACAGCTGGCGAAGATTGTTCTAGTGATGTGAGGTGCGTTGTGTGTTGCTAGTTTATGAATAAGGACTGCAAAATGTCTCCAAATGATCGAAGTGGCAGAGTCGGGTGTTAGCTGCTTAGGGGGGGGCGTAGACGAGGCTCCAGTAGTGCCAGTCCTACAGTAGCTGGTCTATGACTGTCGTGGCCCGTGATAAAAAGGCTTGCACAGGGTGCAGGTTGCAGGATACAGCGTTTCCTGACTCGCTCACAGACAAAGGTGCTGCCAAAAGCTGCGAAAAGTTCTGCAGGGTGGCCTTGCAAGTTTGACCGCCACCCCCTTCCTCCCCGCATGGCAGCCAAAAGTTTCCAAATGTTCGCCCAAAGTTCCCGAGACGCCACATCGCCAAATTGAGTCAGCGGGATCGAGCCTTAAGCATCTCGGACATTATTGGCCATGATTTGGGCAGACTCCAGGATAACCCGACGTGGCTTATTATTCCAAAATAAAGCTTGACCAAAAGTTCTTCGAAAAGTCTTGGTTTGTTGTCCGATCACTTCCCGACACCTTTAATGAGGCATCGTAAATGAAGGGTTATGACTACAGCCAAAGGGTGCCAAAAGGTGCCAAAAGGTCGACCAAAAGTTCGCTGCTCAAGCATCTTCATGTAGAGAAGGATAAAAAGATTGGACATCCCCTTCAAAATTCTAACACAGATTCTCAAACCATACGCCTGAAGCATAACGGAAGCCCTTCAAGCACAACCAGAAAGTCAACCCCATTGAAGTAACCGTAAGTGCTGCACATGGTCCTGCTGCTAGTCTTGGAAATCACTGCTAACAATGGGATAAGACTTAAGGTTTCTGATCTTTGCGATTCATCAAAATGGGAAAATCCAACACAGCTCCTCAAAATAGCCAACTCAGCCAAGAGGTTCCAGTTTGTGCCATCTTCTCAAATACTTGTTACGGTACACTAATTGAGTACAAAAAGCCGACCCAGAACACCCAATCCCAGCAAGATGCCAAAGATGCTTCTCCCGTCTACCTCCAAGTGCGGCGTGAGTGGCTCGAAGACCGAAAAGTCTCGACAGGGGGCCAAATTGTCAGTGGTTCGGCCATGCAGCGTTGGCAGCAAGAAGCGGTGCGGGATCAACCATACAATAACATCGGAGCGGTGACAGGCCAGGATGTCAGGCGTAGTTGAAATGGATATGCAAATGGTCAACGGCTCTAGTAACCTTATCCAATATACTGACGGACAGACGAACAGTTTCACGGCGTGCATTGAATAAGCGAACCGAGGAATGTTTTGATCGAGATTTTTTATGAGTATTTATTAATAAGACTTTTTATGAGAATTTGCCTGTATTGTAAGGAAATGTCAACACAAATTATACAGAGCGTTAGTAGTGTAATAAATGAGCTAAGTAGAGTAACAGCTATTACTTATACTCTTCTCGTTACTTATTGAGTAGTTATTTGAGTAACTCAAATAACCTGAGGATGCCTTTGATACACTAGACGTTAGAGATTCTTTCATTGCTGCAGAGAATTGCGTGATGTATTATGTACAGTTTGCTTGCAAATGCCGCTTCAAGTAATTTAGTACTCTATTTGTTACATAATTATAAAAAGTCAGCAAAACCTTTATATATTTACTTTATTTAAATTCTAAAAATGCGAATACAATTTTAATTTAATAATGAAATGATCCAGAACACTCATCCCAACGAGGAGGGCACATGCGCACGCCGGATAATCTTCCGTATGGTCGCACAGCAAATGTGCAAGCCGCCGCTCCCGAGTACCGTAAGGTAGTAATACTATAAGGCAAACCCCCAGTGGCGGCAAACACTGCCCCCTCCCAAAAAAAAATACTACATTGAGTCGTGCCCTAAAACATAGCCTTACAGGATGTTTGTCTCGTCTTCCAGCGGGGTCAATTGTGCTGTGCGACGCACCCATTGCAATCTTACAAAACGGAGGCCATCCCCAGCCGTGGGCATCCCCAAGTCCCATTGAGAAGACTACCGCACTTTATACGGTCTCAAGACTGCCCTATCCAAGCTGGCAGAGATCTTCCGCACCCACTAAATCGGCCATTGCCAGAAATCGACCATCAACGCCCAAACCCCTCAGTAACCTCATAAGGCTCCCGCTACAACAGCGCAAGCACTCCAATTGTCAGACCTTCTGCGTTTCCCCAAGATTTTTAGCCTAAAACAGGCTGATTGGTAAAGCTAACTCTTGGTCAAGTGCTAGTACTTTCAGCTACGTGTCGCTATGGAGCCGTTCGACCTCGCAACGCCAGGCGTCTTTGTCAGTGCGAGAGTGGACCCCGACGAGGTTGAAGACGGCAGAGGTTTGAGGTGCGAGATGAAAACGTATGAAGCTCGATACAACTCAGCTGGGGTGAGGACCACTCTACAAGCCGGTATCAAGAGGGTGGAAAAGGAACCAAGAGAGAGAAATCACGATTCGGCGTTCGTCTTGACGAGATACTACACGAAAGACAAGGAACTCGACTATACGGAGTTGGAGGTGAGATCGCCGCATATCAGAGCAGCCCTGCGTGCAGTCATCAAAGAGTATCCCGGATTGACATTCGACACCGGGAAAATCATTATACGCGACGAACCGAAGTGCCTGTTCCATTATCGCAACGAACTTCGGGCATACGGGGTCCGTTTAGACGACCAGGTTGCAGTAGAACACCTCGTTTTTATTCTCAACTATATGTATAAAACACTCGAAAATGAGATATCAAGCTACTATGCTTTCATGGAGTCGCCATCTATCGCTCCAGGCATAGAACACAAAAACCTCTGGATGGCTTTCCGGCCTAGTGATCTTATTTACACCAAAATCGATGGTACCGAGAAAGTTGTACTGCTCAAATCTACGAGCAAATCACGGGATTTCTGGAGGCTCCACACAGAAGAAATACAATACAACGGAACAAACTATGGGCGTCGCTGCGTGATAATAGCAATCCCCTACTACGATGGATACAAATCCTTGGAAGAGCTCAACGCCTGCCCTCTACAACATCACCAACGCAAAGACGCCATCACTAATTCATTGATTGCCCGCGGAAAAAAAATTTCTCAGCTTACGAGGTATCCACCATCGATATTACGAGGGGCTTGCAAACACGCTATCACCATTTCGGTTAAATACTATTGCGGGAGAGGAGGATGAATACGCCATTCAATCGATTACGGTAAGCCGTGCATTATAGCATTTATTTACAGGCTGACAAAGTGTAGATTAAGAGTCGTGTCATAATTGATCGCACTATGTTCGGCGAAATCAGACCAACGCACCAGATCTATTTTCAGTCCATCATCAAAACGCAGCCAGGAGAGCAGCCTCAACTCTCAAACGAGGACCTCCTTATATGCGGCCACACCGTTGTTGGATTTTCTCTTACTAACAAAAGGTGGTGCTATTTTTCGATAGACATGATCGAGGAATCTGAATACAACACTGGCGCTTTCAAATATTTGCTGCTGGCGACCCCCCAGAAGAAGATGATTCATTCCCTGAATTAAAATACACAAAGATGAAAGACTGCAGTTTGGTGATATCATCAAAGGTAAAGGCAAAGGGATGATTTTCTTACTTCATGGTGAACCAGGCGTTGGCAAGACCCTAACAGCTAGTGGGTATTCGCTAGCCATATGAGAGGATAGATTTATTGATTAGTCTTCAGAAAGTGTGGCGGACTATACACAGCGGCCCCTTTACACAGTGAGTTCAGGTGATCTTGGGGTGGATCCTGCAGCTGTAGAGCGAACGTTGCTCGATGCACTAGAGTTGGCTGCACACTGGAATGCCATCGTGCTTATTGACGAAGCAGACGTGTTCTTGGAACAGTGAAGCAATCATGATTTGGCTCGAAATAGCCTTGTGTCAGGTAGGATTCACGACTCCTTATCACAGTGTCTATGCTTTACTTCTATAATCATGCATGCTGACTCGACAGTCTTTCTGCGTCTCCTCGAATATTACGAAGGTATCATGATACTCACCACAAACCGCATCGGCGCCTTCGACGCCGCATTCAAGTCGCGCATCCACCTCGCAATTAAATACCCCGCATTATCATTCTCCTCCCGGCGTGACCTCTGGATCACTTTCGTAACCAACGTACATACACGCCCCTTACCCCCCTGGTGGGATGACGCATTTCTGAACAGCGTGGCTGAAGAAACGCTCAACGGCCGACAGATCAAGAACATTGTGCGCACAGCGTACGCCTTGGCGATCGCTGAAGGAAGCGAGCTTCGTCCTCAGGACATCTACACGAGCTTGAAGTCTATCAAGGACTTCGAAGGGGATTTCGCGAACGATCTTACGGAGGTGGGAAGGGAGGCCCCTTCAGCTTTAGAACCTAGAGCAAAGAGACGGAGACAGGAATAGTTAAAATGTGTTTCATTTTCCATGTCGCTATAGGGATTTTTCATGTAGTGTTCGGTATAATTATGCCTGGTTGCATCCTATCGTCTTAATCCGAGATGTGCTTCGCGTGCTTAGCTTAATGCCATGCCGAAGAGCGGGTGGTTATCTCGGTCAACGCTTATTACGACGGGACGGACAGCGATCTCTTTCATATAGTCAGGGCGGGTTAGATTCAAGGGATATTAATATCAATAGCGTACTTGCTCTCGTATGAGATAGAATCTATTATTGATTCATCCCCCCTGTGCTTCACTTAATATGCGCTCTGCCTACCTACGTGTACAAGATTCACCTGTTTTTGACACTCATTCTGCTTATCCCAGCCCCTTTTATCTCCTTGATTAGCTCAGATAGAACTTTAATTTGGGTCATCAATCAATCCCTTCACTTCTGAGCGCGTTTACCCCACATCTCGGATTCTCGCTATGCTGGATATCGTTCTTTGCGGCCTTCTAGGCTAAAGCAAGTTCTGATCGCCCACCTTCCAACGACCTTACCTGAAGCTGAAGACATGGGGTTGGCTCACCTAGCGCGTGAGCCAGTAATTGATATATCCAATTATGTACGCCTCCCGCCTATGGCGTTCACATCAAACTGTCAGTATCCCTGAATACCTCGGCGCTTTCTAGTTCGACTAGGCTTTTAATTGACCTAGGTACTATACTCATCGGTACCCTGGGAATTATCCTTGCATTTTCGTTCCGCCTGGGGGAAAGACGGCTTTTCCCGTTCTTTATCCTTGCCTTTTTAATTCCGGTATAGAATTCTAAGCTCTCTGATGATTTTGTATTTGACATTGAGAGAAGTAATAATAAGAGAGCGCGTAAGTAATCGCAGCTGAGCAATGAAGAGGCGTGCATTCTGCGCTAAAAGGGAGGTTGAACATTACCTGCTAATCTGGATTGAAGAAGAAACGTAGTATCTATAATTATACTATACTATTAATAACCTTATAATTTATTAGAAGTATTTAAGATATTAAAAAAATGTTCTCCTGCGTTCCTCGAAGAATTAGTGCCTTCGCTCGGCTTAGTCACTAATTCTTCTTCGTCACTTCGTTTCACATTTTACTGCGCAGCTTGACTATCCAATGTTTCCTTGATATTTTAGAGGCTTCTTATTTAAATCTAGGGTGGGACCCCCTAGGACCCCATCTTTATCCTTATTTATAATTATTGATCCTTTTATAAAGAACTTTTAAGAGGTAAGGTAGAAAAGGTATTTCAGCGTCCGTGCGTAGGTCACACGATGGAAGAAAAATAGGAGCCAATCGGAGAGTCGGGATTTGGGCCAATCAGAGCAATGCTTAGCAAAGACTATTATTTCAGCGCAACCTCTAGCTATCTAGGGGATCTGATTTTTCGCTGTGCTCGGCAACAATTAAAAATAAAACAAAATAAATAACTAGGCTTCTTTTAAATCAAATAATAATTATCAATCAACAGACGTTTACGTAGGATAATTATTTTAGAATACTACTTAAACCGAACTTAAAAATAACCAAAATACTACTTCACTAAGAACAGAACAATTCAAACTAGAATCAAAATACTCTCTAATCATCTTATTAATCTTGAATTACTCACAGCAACAAAGATAGTTAGCTTTCTAAGTCCTTATTTAGAGTTTCATCTAAATAGATATATCGTACTAGGAGACGTGTTAATGGGATCAAAGTGCTTGGCGAGCAAAAGCAATACCCCGAGTAAAGACATTATAACATTTAATACTTAAGGAATTATATAGATGAAAGGCGACCTTCAAAGGTAGTGGGAATAGTAGGAGCGAATGCAGCGCAACGAGAACAGCTATATTCAAACCCAATCTGGAATCGTCTCAAAATATGTGCTAAGCTAAACCCATGAATATTATACACTCACCAGCTGCTTAAACTGTCCAACCACCACCCATCAAGTCGCCGGTTCCGCTCTCGTGGCTTCTATCTCTCAAATACCCCACAAATATGATCTGTCCAAACGCCCTATTCCTATCAATTCAAGACCCTTCCGGCAACAGCAGCTCCACTCGAATCTTTCGTCACCGTTTTCTTTAGCTGTTTTCCCATTTGAATCTCTCCCAACAGGGCCGCTGGTCGCGCAGCTCCAGCTGGCGCACTAACTGGTGGAGGTAGTCCTGGAGGAGGTGGCGGTGGTGCTGGAGCACCAAAAGGTGGCATGGGAGGTGGAGGAGGGGCACCCATGTTTGGCATAGGAGGTGGTGGAGGAGCTCCCATCGAGGGCATAGGCGGCGGCGGCGGCGGAGGACTCGAAAGAGAATCTCTTGCTGGCGCTGGACTGGTGGGTGTCGATCCAGCTCCTGTGCCAGTAGCTGACAAGGGACGAGGAGGACCCATAGTGCCGAAAAGGATAGACGCGAGATGGCGTGCATTTCCAGCACCTGGGCCTTCCTCGTCGGATGAGTCGTCTTCTTTGTCAGATCCGACGACAGACCAATCGTCCTCTTCTTGGCGTATTCGCGATGGTCTGGGTCCTGTAGGCTGAGTAACAATTGGCTCAGGGGTTTTGGCAACTTCTTGTGACGGCAGGCGATGGAATGGATTGTTGGATTGGGGTCCGTTGTCAGCACCGCCTTGGGCCAGTTTCTTCAAGAATGGATTTCTGGTCTCTGTATCTGCTGTTGGGTTAGCAACTGGGAGGCTAGTTGTTGCAGCAACAGGTGTTGGTGGGACCGCGGTTGGCATTGGTGGTGGAGGGG
Organism: Cudoniella acicularis; assembly: GCA_013054445.1. NCBI lineage: Eukaryota > Fungi > Ascomycota > Leotiomycetes > Helotiales > Helotiaceae > Cudoniella > Cudoniella acicularis. The sequence continues at coordinate 8,794 of JAAMPI010001273.1, forward strand.
GTGATATCTCCTTTCTCTCAAGCTCTTGGCTTCCTTGCGTTGGCGTTGATGCTTGTGGCGTCACTTGTTCTGGTTCTTCATCATCTGAAGAATCCTCATCGTCCATGGCCTCTAATTGGCGTTGCAATTCTCTCTCCCGAGCTTGTGCCGCCTCGATTTCGGCACGCTGAGCTGCCAATCTGGCTTCTTTCTCTCTTGCCTCAGTTTGAGCTGCCTTCTTCCTTCGCTTCTCTTCTTCTCTCTTTATCTTCCCAGCCTTGACCTGGTCCTCGAGTGCTTTCAGGCGGGCTGCTTGTTCTTCCTTTTCTCGGGCGAGCTCGGCCTCTTGCCGTTTGGCATCATCCCTGGAAATGTCAGTATATAAACGTTATTTGCAGTACTCGTCAGTACTTACTCAAGATCTTGTGTAGCTAGAATTTGGGCCTTTTGTTCTTCCAATGCCTCAACTCTACGTTCGCTGGCATCACTCCTTGCTGCTTTTCGTGATACGGGTGGTGGTGGTGGCTTTCTTCCAAATCCTCGCATTTCTGGAGCGGCTGGTGCAGATGGAGCCACTTGAGCTGATGGGGGTGGAATACCTTGTTCCTCGTTAATTCTTGCTTGTCTTTCGGCGTCACGCTTGGCATCTTCCTCCTCTGCTTGTTTTTTCTTCGCAAGCTTTTCGTTCTTTTCGCGCTCGACTCTCTGCTGAGTGGTTTCGCCTGGTTTAGAAGGTGCTTTGATTCCAAGAGCAGCAAGACGCTCTGCCATACGCTTTTCAGCCTGCTGTTTGATATACGCAGCTCGATCCTCCGGAGTTTTGTATTGTGAGTAAGTTCCACCAGAGGCAGGGGAAGGGGTAGGTGAAGGTGCTGCTCTGGCAGCAGGTGGATCTTCTCGTGAAGAGCTCGCTGGGCTTTCATATCTCGACGCAGTTGAGCGTGGTGTCTCTCGAGTATTGCGACGATCTTCTGTTCGGACTCGCGCAGCTCTGCTAGATCTTTGTAGGTCAAAGATGAACTCCTTGACTTCGTCTTCAACACCAAGTCCATCCTCCCATCTCCGTTTCTCATGCTCGCTAGTTGTGTCTTTTGCGCCTTCCTTCAGACCATCTTCTAAAGCGCGAGAAAAGTCACGAACACTTTCCTCGACATCCTTGACCATACGTTCATTATTCTCTTTCTCACTCCTGATTCTGGAGTTCTCCTCTTCCAATCGCCTGGGGGCTGCGATGTCATCGACATTACTCTCAATCTTTCTGCCAGTCAAAGCTGCCTGCCGTTGTTGCATCATGGCCTTAGCTCTGGCTTTCAGTCGATCTGACTCGGTCACACTTCCACCAGGGCCACTTCCAACAATAGCTGAAGCACTTCCCGGATGTGCCTTTGCATCATTCAATCGGAATAGCTCCAGTCTAGCATCTGCAATGCTACGTTCAGTGCGTCTGACGTCCGAGGCCACTTGAGGAAGCTTGTCAGTCAGGGTTTGCAATTGTCGTTTCAGGATACGACGCTCAGCGCCGGAGTCCACATTTCTCAAAGAGGAATCTGGATGGGCATCGATATCTTCTTGGATCCGGCGAATGCGGTGGTACAAGTCCTCAGCCTCGCGACGATCACGTCTATCGAGAGCATCATCTTCGTCAGCCGCATTCTCATCCTTGAAGTCTATGGCATCAAGTAGAACCTGCTTCTCGCGAATCTTCTTTTTCAACTGCTCTAGAGACAAATCATCACTGGAAGTAGTTGATGATGGAGATGATGGGCGTGGGGAACCGGCGCCGCCAAGCCTCCGACGAGCACTAGATTTATATCCAATATCATCGTCGTTGTTCTTGAAGACGGTAGCATCTTTCCGGCCTGTTCCTGAATTACCGGAATCACGCATGAAAGAGTGACTCTTCAAATAACTAACCCCGGTCTTCTGTGGGAGAAGACTGGCTCCCGAATTCTTGCGGAAGTCGGATTCCTGGTGAAGCAACGACTTGACAGCTCCAATGGAGTCATTGAAATTTCTCGTGGAGGGAGGAATAAGTTCGGGCGGTAGCTGTGCTGGGAGGGGGTAACCGTTAAGTTTCCGGTAAATCAAATGCATTGCGACTGCAAATTCGTCCATGTTGAGTCGACCCTTGTTTCCATGATCCGCAAGTGTCCAGATACGTTCGAGGTCAGGCTTTTCAAGACCACTTTGCCCGAATACTTCAATTGCAACGTCACCGCCAATGAAACCTTTGTTGAAGCCATCCCAGGCCTTGAAGATAGCATCGTACCTTTGCTTCTCATCTTTGGTGACAGCCCAAGGAATAACAGCATTACCTTGTAGACCAGATGTGGTAAACGAGCCTTGTTCGCGGCCTTGCTGGGGCATCATTCTTGATTGCAGTAGATCAATGTTAGGCAAGCCAGTAGCAGGAGCATTTACTAGGCCCCATTGCCCGGGTCGACCGGTGGGTTGACTGTTCAATGGAGCAACCATACCACCCATTCCAGTTTGAGAGGGGGAAAGACCTTGATTCTGGCCGAATCCGGTAGGCATTGGTGGCATTGGAGGTCTTGGGCCAGTGTAACCACCCACCGAAGGGGTTGATATATTCTGAAATCCGGCAGGATTGGGTTGAATCCCACCCTGCTGTCCGAACCCAGTCTGTATTGGTTGTTGAAAACTTGGCTGACTTTGAAAGCCTCCGGAAAAGTTGTTTTGCTGAGCAGGAAAGCCCGTCATTTGAGCTGTCAAAAGTGCCGAGTTTGACGGCATCGGCTGAGGTTGTTGAATTGTAGGTGGCGATGCAGCATTTTGACGAATATTGAAATTTGGAGCATTTGTTTGTGGTGTCGAATCCGGCACATCATCTGCCACCCCAAAATTTATTATGTCCACCATGCTCGAGACTTCATTTTTTATATTATCGGGAAGGACAGAAGGTAGTTGTTTGCCCACGAGTCTCAAATTACAAAGGTACATAGCGAGAGCAAATTCGGGGAAGTGAAGCTGTCCGGATTTCGTGGTATCTGCCAGAGTCCTAAAACAACATCAGTAACCTTCTACATGCGACGGGTCTCTCCTCAGTTCGTCTTACCATATCTGAGACAGCGAATTGCCATCTAGCTTAGACCGTAGCAGTAAGTCTCGCGACTTATCGCCAGATAACGTCTGCCCATCTCCGACCGCCGATTTGAACAAGGTCTCAAATTTCGCCTGGTCTTGCGCCGTAATGAAAGACAACCTTATATTTGGAATCCTTGCGCCCTTCTTTGCCTTTGATGATCTTCGTCCTCGTGCCGGAGCTGCTGACGGGGCGGGCTTGAAGCTATCTGCCATCGCCGCAAAACCAGTTGGCTGGGGTAGGACGGGTGCCGGCGAGGATTGCTGCTGCTGGGGAGGTTGAATCTGATTTTGGAATTGTTGTGGGATCTGTGGCATCGGTGGAGCTCCAGTTTGGAAGCTCTGTTGTTGCGGAGCTTGGGCATTTCCAAACGGAGACGGATTCTGACCTGGGAAGCCCGTCTGCTGCTGCTGCATCTGCTGAGGCTGGAAACCGGTCTGCTGATTCTGCATCGGGTATCCCGTAAAGTTTGGCTGCAGCGGAGCAGCTCCATACCCCGTGGGGTTCGAGTTGAGGAAGCCAGGTTGCTGCTGTTGCGGCTGCTGAGGTTGCTGAAATGAGTTGTATTGCTGGGGCCCACCGGGTCGACCGCTCTGGCCGCCCAGGTAGGAGTTGGACCCCGAATACATAGTCGGTTTGCGTATCGTACAGAGGTGTGGAGGTGTGGATGCGAAAGTTGAAATGGATTGAAATTTTGTGGTGAGCTGGTTTGCTGGTCGTCAAGACACTTCGGCTGCAACGCGTCGAGGCGGCGGAATGACGAACGGTACGACGGTACGAAGCTAGGCAAGCTTGAGTATGAGAGGCTCGCTAGCGACAACCGTAACCCGGATGAGCACCCAGCTAGAAACAGCCAGTGTTGCAACCATGAAGCTTTGGCTTTTCACGTGCGCGATTGTATTTAGAATTGTGGGCGTTCTGATTTACAACTGATAGAATTCACTGAAGAGGGACTGAAAACCAGCATGATTAGTCTATGCATTGTATTGGAGTAGCCTCTAACTTTTTTCCTCACAGCAGCCTCCTTTTTCACGAGCATCACAGCGCCCTGGCTCTGGAGCTATGCAACCGGCCTGGAGGCTTATGATATCTACAAAGCCATTTTTCTATGCATCTTTTAAGCATTTGTTCCATTACATCGTCGGGTATCAGCATCGCCTCACCAAGCAATCCAATATCACTCCGTTTCAAGCTCCAGCTAGTACTTAAGCAGCCTTCTCCGTTGCAACATTTTTTGGGAAGACGGACTTCAGGGCCACCTTGCTCGCGTTGAGCGCACCACTGAGAGAGAACTGGGTGGGGATGCCCTCGATACGGTGGTTGTGGTTGACGTTCTTGACAAGAGTGATTTGGTAGCACGTGGCAGAGCCTTGACGGGAGATGATGGTAGAGTACGCAAGGAAATATTCCCAGACCTGAATTTGTTAGTAATGTCCCCGGGGAAAGATCTATAGGGAAAGCTTACTCTGTACCACCTCTTGCCATACTTCGCCTGGACCTTGTCACTGTTGGCAATCCAGTTTCTGTACCATCTCCACAAGGTTGCCGAATAGTGGACACCGATGGTGTCGATAGTTTTGATCTCCCAGCCGGCACTTTCCAAGGAGTTTACGTAGTTGTTGAGAGGAGTGGAAGCGTCGGCGCCGGGGAAGATATACTTGTTCATGAATAAACCCCAGATAAGATCTTCATATTGCCATGGTTTTCTCAGGCCAGCAACTTGAAGGAAGAAAACTCCGTCATCGTCAAGCATATCGTAGCATTGCTTCAAGAAGCTGGTCAATTTTCGAATTCCAACGTGCTCGGCCATTTCCAGACAAGTGATTTTGTTGTAGTTTCCTTCAGGAACAGGGATATCGCGATAGTCCATGCAGAGAATTTTGCTTTGCTCTTCAGGAATGCCAGCCTTTCGAAGACCATTGTTACCCCACGCTGTTTGGTTGCGGCCAAGAGTGATACCGGTGGCCTTGGCGCCATAGTTGACACTGGCAAATTTGGCAAGAGTTCCCCATCCGCATCCAATGTCCAAAAGCCTCTCACCTTCCTTCAGGGCGATCTTCTCACAGACGATAGCAAGTTTGTTATCTTGTAATTGTTCGAGAGTTTCTTCCTTGTTGATATCGGAGATGACGCCGGAGGTATATATCATACGTGGCCCAAGGAACCAGCCGTAGAAATCGTCACCTCGGTCGTAATGGTCACGTACTTGTTCCTCATCTAGAGGTCGCGAATTAGAAAAGGGGTTTTGTAAAGGACAGATTTTGTATACCTTGGGACCGTGAGTGCATGATGACTTCTGGTGCGAAGTTGAAGAAAACAAATTTGAAGAGACTGAGGGTGAATTGGAAGCTGGCCCAATCATGTCTATACTCCATAACCTCCAAACAATCTCCATTGAAATCAACATCGCCGTCAAAGTACATATTGTGGAAAGTCTCCATGGGAATCTTGTTCTTGCCGCTGTACTTGATCTTGTCTGCTTCGTTCTTGAATGTAAGGTAGTGCTCCACTGGGCGCCCTGGGTATTTGGCCTTCTCATTCTTGCGAGGGCTGAAAGTTGATGCGAGGTACCAGAAGGAGATCAAGATAGGGGCAGTGGTGAAGATTCCAAAGAAAATAGAAGTCTTCAACCCGCCACCGACCTTCCATGACATGTAAGTTGGGACAATGGCGATCAGGGAGAAGAGGAGGATATTGGAGAAACTTTCGTTGCCAGGCCCATCGGCAGGAAGGGGGGCATTCTTAATTGATGGATACTATAAGCATGTTAGTTGCCATTCGATCTCGCGCAGGCGGCGCAGGTTTTGCCCAACACAGAAAGTATATCCAAAGGGGACGTGTCAACATACAGCAGTTGTCCTGACTCCACATTCCTCGAATTTCTCGAATGTGGGAGTTGGAGCTTTAGGGGTTTCGATGAACTCGAATTCGCTCTCGGAGCCATTGACACTCTGCGGCTTTGACGACATGGTCGCGGTCGACGTCAATTGAACTGTCGAGAGAAGGATCTCGACGATTCAACAATTTTCTGTCGAGGAAGAGTGGTGGAGGACGAAGAAATGTGTGTTCTGATCTTTGTTTCACCAGGGCGGTCAACGAAAGCACGGATCAGAGAGCGGCCCGCCCGCTCAAGCTTCCCCTGCGTTTTGGGCGAATTGTCCGAATCATGTGATGCGTGATCCGAAGCAACTGATTTATTGGCCGATCTCTACACGCGTTACGAAGCATGTACGTCACGCATTGGAATAAATCCGATATATAGGAGCATCCATTCCTCTTCCCTAAACGCTCCTGGTCAAGAAACATTTCCCTCGTTCAGACAACTCAACTTCTCACCCTTTTCCACAAACACGTGATATCGCAATGGCCCCCAACACTCCAACCCCTGAGCATCAAGCAGCAGTTGACAAAGCGCTTCAGAATCTTGCTGAGTGAGTTTCTTCAATCGTGTAATGTTCGAAATTTTATTTATTCACATATAAACAGTGCAATCACGTAGCATCCCCAATGGCCAGCCCCTCCGGAGAAAAACTACACTTTCTACCATACCTGGGACTTCGTCATGCGCTCCAAGTATATGTTGAGTGAGTACGACAATGTGAAAAATGGCAAGGTTCGCCTTCCAGAAGAGTTCAAAGATGGTGTTGGTACGTGCTTCTATCATTTTCATTGCCCCTTTTCAATGGAGCTTCTTTTAAATTGATGGGCAACAGGAAAAAATGAAAAGGGGGCAGTTCAGATCTTCCAAAATGTTTGCAGCCGAACGATAATGGTTGAAATGATGGTGGACGACACTAGCATGGTTGGGAGGATGGGAACTCTGGGTCCGATAGTTGATTACGGACAGAAAGACAAGGATGCTGTGAAGGCTTTGAATAATGTGTGCCCGGAAGACCACGTCGTGGTTGGAATGATAGGCGAATAAATTTTATTCAAAAAGGTAGAGATGAAAATACGATTACATGAATGCGTAACTGTCAAGACTCACATGTCATAGTCACCTGACTTCTATTTCAGGCTTAGCTTCTTTGCTTTTGTACTTAAATACTCGCTCCTTCCAGCACTTTTCTCTTTCTCAGACAGACAATTAGACCTCTCTTTTTCACTGGAATACCCGTACAAAGGCGTGTCTTCATAGTAATATAGTCACTCATGAAATTCTCCAAATCACCTCGGGCAGCGTTTAATAAATATAGTTGGAGTTTTCAATCGCATCGAGGTAAGGATGAATACCTACCTTTTCAGAGATATTTGTAAATTCACCAATGGATCACCTTGTCGTTGAAAACAGTACCCAAACTCAGAAACTAAATCGACAATTATTTCCCCTAAAAAAAAAGCCACCTTACCGTACAACCTCGATCGAAGACTACAACATTTTCTTTAGAATACACCTCTTTATTTCTCTTCTTAAGGTAAAGATATATCTACAGGTACGATAACGCTGGGCAATCGCATCCCGCTTTTGTTCTAGATGTTTTGTCCATGCTCTCAAAGTATTAAATGACGTCCCCGTACTTAAATCCTCTCCTATGTTCATGGCACTCACCACACCTCTTAAATCTCCTAACTCCATAATAATAACACACACACTCATAGTATAGAATATACTCTATATCCCTATTGCTATGAATAATGGCTTGGATACCATAGATCTAGAGCTGGGATTGGGTATGACGAGTGAGGGGAGGAATGGGTGGAGGTTTATAATGGGAGGAAGGGCGGTAGGGTTTACGGAGAGGGTTTGTGGGTTCCAGAGGCTGGTGATTGAGGGGGGGGTGTAACAGGGGGGAGCATTTTTTGAGGGATGATGGGAGTTTGAAGATGTTGAATGTTTACTTG
>JAAMPI010001274.1:0-16657 GCA_013054445.1 Cudoniella acicularis
AAGGATTCGAACCTCAGACCTCACCACACCCCCCTGTTCCTCGCCCCGAACTTCAAGCTAACTCAATAATCCAGAGTTAAAATCTATTCAAATTAACGCAAATCAGTCTCTAATTATTAATTATTTTATTTCTAACCGCCCAAACATACTCGCTTCTCAAACACAACTCCTCTATCTAACCACCCTCTTTCTTCCCCMCCACCACCAACAAACCACCCATTAACAGCCACACACCAATCCCTCACATCACCCCTCGCCAAATCATCCACCTCCACCAACTGCGGCCACTTCCCCCCCTTCTTTAATCTTCCCCCACACCTCCCCAAGCAGCTCCTTCTTCGCATACCTCGCCATATAAATAATACTATGCTGCCGAGTAGCCACATCCGTAACATCAGTCCAGTACTGAGTAAGAGTCCACGTACTGCGGTGTGGGACCTCCGTTTTGACGGCTAGTTTGGAAAGTTGGTCGGGTGTTAGCTTGGAAGGCCAGCGGGTGGAGGAGGAGGAACCGGTGTGTGGGAGGCGGTGGGAGGGGATGAATGCGCCGGTCCAGGGACCGGTCAATGGTATTTTAGGGGCGGTGGTTTTAGAGATGGCGATGGTTTTAAAGATGGCGGAGGGGAAACTGGTTGTCGTAGTTTTGTTGTTTGGGAGAGACTCGTGGGAGAGCTCGTCAGAGAGGTTGACGGTCCACTAGGAGATGGGGGAGTTAGTTTTTGCCTCCCTAGGAATGTCTCAGGATAAATTTCGCTGGATTAGGAAGGTTTCGGAAGGGTTCAGGAGAAAGGGTAGAGCAAGGTGAGATGGGGAAGTGCAACAACAAAGGCCCCATCAACTTACTTTTGCAAATTCGGCTTCGGGGTAATCGCCAAAGCCGTTTTCCGTGTCGACTGGAGGAATTTCACCCGGGTCGACATTGCTGACTATGAGTTTGACACCTTCAGGTGGGAAGGTTGTTTGAATTTCAGGTTGAAGACCCTCATCACGTTTCCGTGTGGAAGGAGAGGCTTTTCCCGGTAAAGGTGCACCATTCGGAATTATGACCACAACTGCGGATTTAGAGCCTGGAGTGATGAACGTGCTGAGGGGAACGGTGCTTAGATCCTTAGGGAGCTTGTCGGAGCTTGGAATCCAGAGGTCGTTAATTTGCGCGAGTTCCGCGTAGAGGACTTGCCATTCTTCGGGTGTGAGGGGCGCCCACCACTTATCGATGTTTGAATCGTGAGAGAGATCGAGGATGATGAGCTCGCCCGGGTGCTCTGAGGTGAAGCGGTTAATGTCGCTGATTATATGCTCGATGGTTCGGCCGGTGCCGCCGACATGAGAGGAGTTGGGGGAGCCGGAGAAGTGGCCGGTGTACCAGAAGCCTTTATAGGAGACGGGACGGATGTCGAAGAAACGGGCGCCGTCGAGGAGTTGCGTGTAGACGTGTACGGATTGCGTTTGTGTGTTGTGAGAAACTCCAAACCAGGACCATGTTAGCTCTGAAGCACCAGCATCGTGGCTGGCGGGAATGGCGATATCTCTCATTGTTTTGGAGCCGATGGTTGGGAGACTTGCTTGCATCCATGCTGTTGGTGGATTGGTTGATAGATACGATTTTGGATCATCACCTGAGAGCATGAAGGAGACAGATCCATCGTGAATATAACCTAGCTTTAGAAAGGAATTCTTGGGGTTGTTGAGAGAAGAGAGGGTGTCGTGGTACTGAATTTCAATTCTCTTGCCTCCTCCGTTTTGTCGTGCTTGTAAGGTGAAGCGAGCGGGGGTTGGGCTATTCTCCAAAACGTAGGTAGCTTCGGCTGCACAGTCGCCCGAGTTCCCATGGTGATACCAATACTCGAAGTATTGTTGATGTGAAGAACCTACTTATTGTTAGCCTTTTGTCTCACTGAACGTGGAAGAATTAGACTTACCTGCTGGAATTATGTCTGCAGGCTTCCAATCCATCTGATAGCTATGGGAATAGACAAGTGTCCAATTGTATGGAGTGCCATTAATTAGAGAAACATAACCACCAGGGCCAGCCCACGCAATCTGCCCGCAGGCGGCGAGGAAGGCGACCAACTTGAAGACAGAAAGTTTGAATAACATGTTGGTTGTGGATAAATCGATTGGGCGTGCTTAAGAGCTTCGGATGAAAGTAATCCTGAGGTGGCGGGACAGGTTATTTGAAAGCTTCAGATTCTTATGTCATTATATAGCAGAGAAAGTTCTTCGTGCACCAGAGAGGAAGGAAAGTGCCAAAAAGTGCCAAACACTGCTAACGTACTAAGAAGAATGCGTTGAGCATAAGAAACGGGTCCCAAATTTGATCCCAAAGTTTGATCGAATTGGTCTTAGCGATACCAGAATATGCATATTATAGAATGCTAATCTGGAAAGACATTGCAGTTTGGGTTAGCTGCCAACCCCAAAGTTCCCAAGCGTAACTGTAGCGCGCGGAAGCCACAATGGGAACCAGAGTTCCCATCAAGTTTGGCTTTAGGGTGTTGGCACTTTCTGCAAGCACAAAGAGCACAAACGCAAATTTGGGAAAGGGCCAAAATATAGTAAAATACCGCAAAGGAAGATAGCTTGCTAAGATAAACGTTGAGGTGATGCCGATGATACAACTATATCCGGAACAGCATAATAATCAACCGGAGTACCAAAACAATGAATGTATTAAAAACTTGCCAGACTGAATCCAGCCTTTAGAGTCTTAAAGGTCACCTTCATTTCAATAGTGTGTTTTGTCTTTCACTGAAAAGCGCAAATATAGTTATCGCCTCGGGATAAGTGAATGCAACGCATTGCTATCAAAAAAGAAAAATGCACCTAAACCTGAATTGGGATATTTTGGCACCCGCAACACATAAGGTGTCCCAAGAAAACCAATAGCAACCTGTCTAATTTTTGGTTAAATCAAGGGGCGACATAAGACTAGCAAAGGAGGCTCTTCATGTGATTAAACTGTCACAACGTTGCAATTTGGCTGTGGAGATTGACATCTACCTAGAAACATAAAAAAAATAAAAGCATGTTCCTCGGATTAAGTTTCGCACTTTGACTTTTACAAGCGTCAGCTGAAGTTACAAACAAGTGTCAGTCGTGAGCAGGTGACTTGGTTCAACTTTTTGCCTCACAGCGGTAGACGTCGGCACCGGGCCCGACGTGCAACCTTATTATTAACAATTGGAAAAGTTAGGTTCAGGTACTGAAGCATACTTTAGCAGCCTGCAGGCACCGAAATCGAGTCAGTCACTGTCAGTAGCAAATTGCTTCTTTCTGCGGGTTGCAGAGACTGATCTTCCAGAGGCCGTACTCTATACGTACCAGTATTTTTGATGCATGGGACTTTTCCCCACAAAATGAACAGGATCTGCAGGGAAATAATGGGCATTTCGACGATCTCAAACGAATCTGAATAAGGGAATTGCAGCAGTAGCAGTGAGGGAATTTCATCCTAAGAGCTAGAATCGAATGCGCGTAGAGCTTAGCAGGAACCGGCTACTACCGGCTACTACTGGCTTATAATGCTCCGCCATCGAGAAAATATGCTGGCTGGTCATTCGCATGAAACTTGATCATGCTCAATGCTCGATATCCACGCTTGAGGACACTAGATCATCAACCTTTGCCAATGTGTAGTTGCATCCTTTTCAGCCCAACTTCCAAGCTACGAAGCCCAAAGAGCAAGCGAGAAGCACTGCTCAAGGCACGGAGGAAGTGTTAGTACTTCGTAACCAAGCTCAGAGCCAATTGCGGCCCACACAGCTTCAGTCGTAATCGTCGAGACAAATGATGTTAAAATAAATGTTTGCCGAGTGGAATGAAAAATGCTCCACGGTGGTGTCGTCTGTTCAAACAAAGATGAAGTTATCTGAAGCCTTGGGCCCGGAGGTATGTCAATTTAGGGGAAGGTGGCTAATCAGAAGCTTGGTGGCCGTGCGTGGCGGGGCTCGGAGGTTTTCGCTGCAAATCATTGCCCATGAGTGGCTGAAGCTTGAAGCTTGAAGGTTAGAGGTACAGAGGTGCAGAGGACCAGAGGTGTTGACTTGTTACGCCTTGGAAACAGTTGCGAGTGGCTTTCTTGCGAGTCATCAATAATACTCGAAATAATAATGGCGTAGACTTTTTCGGAGGAGATGGTAGATCAGTGGTTCTGCTTATAGATGCTTTTGTGAGCCGAGGAACTGTTAGATTACAACGTCCGGATGTACTGTACCGTACTTACACATGGTATTGACAGAAGAAGCGGGGACTCTGGGGAGTTCCGTTGAAGCCATGCTGGCTACAAGTGGGCATTGTGGATTTGATCTGAACAGTGCCAAGCAAATCGTTCTAGAAGATTCGGAAGGGGTCGACTAGGAAAAAGGTTCAAAGTCTAAAAGTAAGCTAGATGCGAGTGGTAGGCGGCCACAGTTGTTCCAGCAATAATACCAGGTGTTTGGGCAGCACCCGCATGTCTCACGCCCCGCAAGGGAAAATCTTTTTTGCCCATGCGGCATTCAAGGAGCCGGGATTCAGGAGTTAGCACCGTCCAGCAGTCGACTAAACTTGTGAAGGCTTCATCAGCCGTACAGGCGACAGATGGCATTGGGAATATCGGCATCGAGCTTTCCAGGATCGTCTATGAGTCCAGCCTCAAGCAGCCGAGGATCTCAGATCTAAGCCCAAGACCAGGTGCTGAGGTGCCATGCTGCATAGTCTGCATAGTCTGCATGTTAAAACCCAAATCGGCGCCACGACGTTAACGGGAGGGTGTGGAGTTGAGGCTCCTCTGCCCGCTGGCAATTGAAACCCGAAAGAGGGTCGACGTTGATAGTGAATCGTGGTAGTGATAGTAACAATCCTGGGGCGTTGGTGTGCCGAAAACAGGCAGATGAGCTAGTCGGAGTTGCGCCGAGAAACGCTGCACTTGAGCCTGAACAGATCTTGGCTGCGAATATCTGGCGCTACAGCTGCCAAACCTGCCGCCCAGCCCAGGCTACTGTGGCTAATATACAGGCTGCTGTAATGGTTCTCCCGTGCCCCAGTGCTTCAGTGTTCTTCTCGACAAGTCATCGTCGCTGTCCAAGACCTCTAGTATGACTCGGAAGCTACAAGACATCCATCCAGATTCCATAATCCAACCCTTGGCGCAGGTGCTCGAGAGGACCATTGCATCGAGACACACTGAAGTTGAATCCAGTACGCTGTACGAAGTACTACTGAGCTCCACGTCCGAGGTACCTCTCGCCTCTGACTCAATACCGTGGTGATGACCAGAGAAATGACACCGCACAGGATCCACGCAGTCGTTACCTAGGTCCTAGTTACAGTACCTCGCACCTCCAGCGCGGCTGTCATCCCCACACATCCACATCGCAAGGAGTGCGCTTTGAACACTATTCCGTAACCTCAAGCCACTTCTCGCCGGTACATCAATTTGCAAGTGAGTGGCCAATTTTCGCCGTTGAAACTCCAGTTACAGTTCATGGATGTGGCTCCGCTTGAACAAACCTCAGCCAAAAGAAAACAAATAAGAGGCGTTCCCTCAGCCCGCTGCATTCTCCAACTTGGCTGCCCACTCGCTTCCGAGCTCTGCACGCGTATCCTATCGTCGTTCCACCTTGCATTTGCAGCTCTTTGTCATCCATACATATACCCTTAGACCGCCTTCCGATTATTCCTCTCTTCTTCCCCGCAATGTCCCTCATCTTTGATTCAGACCTTCCCATTTTGTCTTTCCAGTACAATAGCCCCCCCATCTTTTTTTTACCCACAGCTCTGCTATCTTATCGTCGATCAGTATGGGTGGTAACAATGGAGGTACAAGACAGCGCCCGTCCCACGGGACCACGACCGTCACACAAGCACTCGAAATTGCTCGGGATAGCGAGGAAGGTGCCCAGGACCCAGCCATTGTCAACATTCTCGAGACTGCCGTGTCAGCCATCTGGGTTAAGATTCAAGCGCAACCTACCTCTTATGTGATGACGAGGAACGAATTTGCCGTCTTCAATTACTTCCAACGCCGTTTCGAAGGCCAAGAGGTAGCCACTGCCGCAAAGAAACGGTATTGGGATCATTTAGAAGCTACCAACGGCGCATAATTAAATATCGTCAAGTAGCATCTCGGAAGTGTCAAGAGTTTTCGGACGTCTCTTTCCAGTACAGCAAATATACGAATCATTTATTCCACTTTTATCATCTCCGGGACGGAACTTGCGAAAATGGACGACTTTGGTGAACCCAAGGACTCCGGCCGTGAGGGAAAAGGGAAAGGGACAATGCCACCGCTGTCAAGTAGAAAGGATGCAATCTCGAAGAAAGAGCTCTGGAGCTTAGAAATGGGCGAAACAAAACCTGGACAAAATAGTTCCGGGCTCAGCTGGCCAAAGCTGCTTCTTCTTACCTTTATCGGGTGTTGTGTTGCTGTCATCTGGCTCTTCGGTGACTATTCTGCATCTGAGTATGATGATGCGGTTGAAATACCATCGGGAAAATACAATCTGGTCAAGGATGCTGTTCCAGTAGCACGCGCGACCTCATCAACCCCAGTGCTGGAATGCTTCCAGGTTTACCAACCCGTTCTGTTCCCGTCTGGAGCAGTTGACTCAACAATTTCGGGGGATGGAACAGATGATACGACCACTATTGCCTCTACGGAAGCCGCGAGCAGTTGCGAGGTTTTATTAATGGAACACTCCTTCGGCTTTTCCTATGGCATTCCATTTGTTGGTAACTTTGCCAAGACTCTTGCATTTGGCCCCGACTAACAATAATTCAGGAAACTATACTCCTCCGAAGTGCAAGTTTAACCGCGTAGTCATGAACTTTACTGTCACATCAAAGGGTCGCCAATACGATAGACTTGCAATCATGTACTTCAATGACACTGAGGTTTGGCGGACTTCTACTGCTGAGCCGACTGCAAATGGTATTCGATGGGAGTATGTTAAAGACATGACGGAGTATCTCTATTTCTGGAACTCACCTCAAACCCTCATATTCGATCTTGGAAATCTCGTAAACGATATATATACAGGTTCTTTCAACACAACCCTTACTGTGACATTCTTTACCAGCGAGGAGACTGTCGAACCTGCATCATTGATCATCCCAATTTCGGCACGAAAAGGATCCACAAACTCTCCCAGTATATTTACATTGCCATCAGACAATGCGACCAATACTATAAGCTTTCCTCGAAATGCCAATCGTGCTGTCTTCTCGGTTTCTGCTTGTGGTCAAGCAACAGAAGAATTTTGGTGGTCTAATTCCCTACAATCAGACATCAATGCCTTCATTCCCGTCGATGGAGTTCTATACGGCTATTCCCCTTTTCGTGAAGTCCAAGTCTTGATCGATGGCCAGCTAGCAGGTGTTCAATGGCCATTTCCGGTAATTTTCACTGGAGGTGTCGTTCCTGGTCTCTGGCGTCCAATCGTGGGCATCGATGCCTTCGATCTGCGAGAACACGAAATAGACATCACGCCCTGGCTTCCTGTTCTCTGCGATGGCAGACAACACAGTTTTGAGATAAGAGTTGCCGGAATCGTCGACGATGGCAAAACAAGCGGAACCCTCACAGAGACGGTCGGCAGTTCCTGGTACGTTACCGGGAAAATATTCGTCTGGCAAGACTCCGCCAATTCCATCACTACTGGCCGAACACCCACTATTCTCCTTCCAGCTCCTGTAATCACGCTCTCGCAAAAACTCACACAAAACTCCACCGGCGCGAACGAGACCCTCGAATACACCACCAACGTCCAGCGCCAACTCTCCATCTCCTCCCTCCTCACCACCCAAAGCGGAACAGACTAGTAACCTGGACCCAAACCCTCTCGACCACTAACTATGGCCTCTACACCGACTTCGGCGCCGTCCAGCAAAATAACCAATCCACCATCGGCACCGACCAATCCACGGGAGGAATCCCCTACTCAACATCCTACTCTTACCCCCTCTACGCAAACACAACCTATCTCGTCCAACCCTCAGGGAACTTCACCATCGACGCCTCCGTCATCCGCGGCCTTGACCTCACCGTCTCCGGCACTCCCGTCTTCCCCTCCGGTCTCCAACCCTTCACCCTCATCCCCTCAACCTCCTCCCTCGCCTCCTCTTTCTCTGGCACAGCACTGCACACCACTCAAAACGGCACAGCTCACTATTTCGGCTCTCCCTCCGCAGGAACGAGTTCCGGATTCGGGAGCACCAGTCAGGATTTCAGTTTTTGGGGATTAGGGACCGGAGAGAGGGAGTTGTATGGCAGGAGTGTGGAGGCTGTGAATGGGAGTGTGGTGAAAGATAGTGAGAGTTTGGTTGGGGTGCAGGTTGGGAGTTATGGGGTTGATGTTGGGGAGATACCGAAAGTGCAGGTGGTGGTTGGTGGGGTGGTTAGTCCGAAGGAGGCGATTGGGAGGGGGTATGGAGAGCCTAAGGAGTTGCTTGTTCAAGGTAGTGGAAGCTAAGCTAGCTTGTCACTGTTGTTGTCTTTCTAGCCCTCTTCTTTTCTCCCCCTTGCCCTGGGTGGAGATTCATCTCGCTTGGGTGCTGCTTCATAGGATACCATTCTTATCATTCTCTCCCTCTGCCACAAGAGGATCATTTTCACCGAGGCATATTTAGGGCCATTTTTATCGTTCATGGACGGAAAGAAATAGGGGCTTTTGTTTTGCAGACGTATATACAGCATCGATTTTAAACGTACATATATAATTCAAGTTTCAGAACCATTGATCTATTCATTTTGCTTTTCTAAATGTGCTGCTCTGGTTATTCGGTAAACCGAACAAGTTCTTCCTCTCTTGCATTGCACATTCATTCATTAATAACAGTCAAGCAATCAGAGAGGTACACTAAGGTAAGACAGTCCCCCCCTCCCGGCTAGCTCTTAACCCGCTTGATTCGAAGCGTCTCTCCCCTCCTTTCACCCCATCTCCTCGTATTCCCAACCTCTCACCAACGAAGCAAACAAGCAAGCAAGCACAAAGCTAAAACCCCAACCTTTTTTAGCTTCACTCAATTAACGAATTTAACGTGATATAAAAGGTACATGTTAATTCTTCAATTTCTCACCCTAATTACATCGTAAATTCCCACTCAGAGGTATTAATAAGAAGTTCCTTCCTATACATCGTCACCCAGCTAATTCACAACACTCACTTGCTCATAACACCCATTTTCAACCCGCCGAAGTGATTTCCACCACTTCATTTCGAGATTTTTGATTTCCTTAGGGGTGCTTGGACACTAGTACTTATAAGGCCTGTTAATGGAGCTCCGCTTTTTTATAGTATTATATCATTTCACATTATACTAAATCTTGATATAATATAAAATCATAAATAACTAACTTACTTATATATTGACTCTATAGTATTCTAGAAATATAAATTACTGACTAGTTTGTAATAAAAATAATGATTCTCGCACTTCTGTAGAAGGGGCTTTGTAGTCTTGGCTTTTTAAATGAAATACTCGGTCCGGTTTTTCGTGAGGGCCGTGGAAATTATTAAAGGCTAGCTAGGGTACTCACAGTAGGGCAGCAGTCCGTAGATATCGCAGTAATTGGTCCCTTTTCGTGTCCTTTGGTAATGTTTCGCTTCTGTGAGGTATTCTTACTACCCTATATAAGTTGGATATCGAGTGCGGCCCCCAGCAAAAACCCAGCCGAGTAAATTGATTCTTAAGGTTGAAAATATTTATGTTGGCGACTTCAGACTTCAGACTTCAATCTCAAGTCAACGTCGAAGTTAAGCTTGAGCTTGAGACTGACTGATTGCGACTTACTACTAGCTCTTCCAAAATTAGAACGATTATGATTACGTGAGTGGTACTTTTCGAAGGAGAGGCAAGTGATTTGGTTGGTTGTATGAGAAGTGCTTGGAACCTGACGGGTTTATAGATCTGAGTGTTAAAAGGGGAGCAGTTGGGTACTTGCAAGATTATCTCGGATTTGTAAAATGGGGTAAGTTTTTTGGGAGGGAGAGAAGGTGGGTTCTGTGGACTGGTGATTGTGAGAGGGATAGATGGCTGGGTATGAATAGATGGATGGTTTTGGGAATTTGTGTTTTGAAAAAAGGGTTGGAGAAGTTGGATGGTGTTGCTGTAACAGCTAAGGGTTGCTAGTCTTGCGAGAAGAGTGTTCTAGTTGTGCATGCATCCGTGTTGTGTGCAAGTCTTTCCATGCCCTATACTCGCAAGATCACTGTGATCACAAACCCGATATGAAAAAAGCTCCGATGCGTTGTGTGGTGTGATCAATGCTCTTATTTCATTCAGTCAGAACATTCCGAAAATGCAGCTAAGCCCATGCTTCCCATCCTCACGAGAGCTAAGCAACCGCACCGCAGATGAACACCAATTCCCAGATCCCCTTCGCAATAGCAAAACTTAAAGGCGTCTACGATCTTGGCTTCTCCTTCTTCTCCTTCCACAGCGCTGACAGACCGACTCCGGAAACCTTGACGACCTTGAAACGAACACCGGGAATATCACCCTTCGCCTTGCCCTTACGACCGAATCCAGCGAGCAGAACCTCGTCGTTCTCGTCTACGAAGTTGAGACAACCATCGTTGGGTACTATAGTTGTCGTCATTAGCCCACTTCCTCGAATCCTAATCCTTCTATCCCACTCTCATCCCTGCGCGTATGCATCCGCCTCCCAATATTATATCCCAAAATTATGAAATCCGAACATACCGAAAGCAGTAACCTTCTTTCCGTTCTTAATCAACTGCACCCTCACACACTTCCGGATAGCAGAGTTCGGCTGCTTGGCCTCGACTCCGACCTTCTCGAGAACGATTCCCTTGGCGTGAGACGAACCACCGAAAGGCGAGGACTTGAACGCCGTTCCCAGCGCACGCTTCTTGTATGAGAGATCGGCCCAGCGCTGCTCGCGACGGTGATTTTGCAGCTTTCGGGCGGCGTTGAGACCACGAGGCTTTCCTTTACCCATGATTGCTATACGAAAAATGACGTATTAGAGATGATTTTCAAGAGGGAAGCGGGAGGATAGTGTATGTAACGTACCGGTTTATGCGATGATGGGATTGTCGAGAATTTAGGTGGTCGTTGTCGTCGTCGAAAATTGTCAGGTCGATTTGGATTCTTGAAAATTGCCTTGGTGGGCTTGCCGGTCGAGCTAACTGTAAGCGAGAAGCCCCAATTGAGATCACGTGCTAGTGGACTGAGAAGGTTCGGCGTTAAGAATCGCCGACGCTTTTCTTCACCTCCCGCCTCGACTCCCGTCTGCATCTTTGAGATGGGCCGGGCAGATTTCGAAGCTCAAGAACAACGAATACTCAAGAGCTGTATAGGAATTTCCACATAGCAATAAAGTCATTGAAGACTCAATGTCAACTCCTCAACTCCTTCTGACTGGAGCTGCCGTGACATCGAGGCCGAGGCGGGGAACGCGGGGCTGTTTCTACGCCGCAGAGAGAACCATTTAGTCAATTATGTAGAGTTGACTTAACTCTCAGGAGTCTATTCCTTAAGTATTTTCAATTCCTCTGAGTTAAACATTTGCAATATTCTTGGCACATTTTTCGTTCAAATACTTGGTGAATTTTCTTCAAGAACGCCTTATTCGGAAGAAATGATGGCTGAGGCCATTTACAGACCTTTCAGAACTTATAGCTTGGACTTAATCCATAATCCTCGAAGCTTTAAACTGAAAATGCTTCATCAATTCAACCAGAAGTGGGGATTTTGATGAGCAGCACCTCCAAGTATGAAAGTGACATGGTACTTAATTTCTGATGCTCGAAGCCTCAATATCACCCTACGTTATCTATTAAGTAGATAACCCGTTCTCACTTCTTCTCTAACCGTGCGAGATACTTTCATTGGAGTATAAAAGATGGATTTATTTATTACATTGTGACTTGCCCGAACATGACACACACCGTGGCTTTAAACATTTTGATTTACTCTCTGCATTTACTTGAAATAACCGAGAAGAGGTCCTCACCAAACAGTTCTTCAAAAGAATAAACCCCAGTTCAATCTAACATTTTCAAGTCCCAAGACCTGGACTGAGGGGCCTAATCACGTGTCTCCGGCACCTCTTTTTACCGACGACATCTCCAGAACGCCTCATTCGTATTTCGTGACCGTACATTCGTACATTCGTACAAGCTGACAATCCCTCACTCCAATCATGTAACCATGTCTCAGCAACAGCAATCGCCCAAATCAAAGCCCAAACACCTGCGCGACCCTCCTCCAGCTCTGTTCCTCGGCCCTCCCTCTCAAAATGCATCTCACGTCTCTCTCCCCGGGACCATCCCTCCCGTCGTCCCTCCAAACCCCTCCTCCCTGAATTCCACAGCTCGCGCTCCTATGTTTCGGCAACGCTCCACGCTGGGCCCTCCAGATACGGCTACGAGAACGGCGCTTCCTAGACAGCAGCAGGAATCAGAGGGAAAGAAACAGGCGGACAGGACGGATGCCCTGTGGGCGGAGATGCAGGGGACGTTGGAGGAGGTCGAGCTGAGTGCTGTGAATGGGACACATGTTTTTGGGCCGGAGCATGAGGAGGCTTTGGAGGAGTTGAGGATGGCGCAGATTGCATTGGCTCACGCCTGGGCGAGGAGTGAGGCGGATGATGTTATAGAGGGTACAGACAAGGAGAGCAAGGGGTTGAGTGGGGGAAAGGGCTTGACGATTGGCAGTGAGGGGAAGAGTGCGCTGGATACAGTGGGAAGTACGGTCAGTGGGACTGGCAGGCCAGGAAGCAGTGGAGTAGAAGCGGAGAAGATTGGGAGTAAGCTTGAGAAGGAGACAGATGCCGATATATTGTTGGCGAGGAAGAGGAGAGAGGCAAACGACAGATACTTCCAAAGGGTCAATGGCGGGGTACTGGATGTTGTTGCCAAGCTAGAAGAGGTTGCTGCTGCTATGAGGAGAGTTGAGCGAGAAAGTAGGGACATATGGGGAGAGCAAGAAAGCATAGCGACAACTCCTCAGGAATGATTTCTCTATAACTTGCAGTTTAGCGTTGGTGTTGGGGAATTGGTATTCGTAGATTCATAGACCCTTTACTCTTGTAGAAGTATTAGGCATTCTGATCCATTCATCTACTGCCCATAATTCGTCGCCACATAGCACCTTTCTTTGCTTATTATGTATCCTCAACTCCAGCACAATATTGCGGCCTTCGCGTCCCTGTATAATTGTGGATTGACGATCGCATTTGTCCGCCGTTCTAATGTTGAGTCTGCCTGGTATCTCCGTGTCCAAAACGCCTGTAAATCTCCCACGCCCTTAGTTACCCACCATAAGAGAAACCTGATAACATCAACTACCGCTCAAAATGTAATCCTCATTATAACTTACAGCCATGATGACACAGCACACACTGATGTAGGGACTCAATCGTTCACCTATCCGCGCGCACTTCCAGAAGAGACCCGTAACAGCTCTATGAAATACATCAGCCTTCACCTCATCCGGCATTACAAACCATAGTTTATAGCATACCCATCCTTACTCCTGTCCATGAAGCCGGGGAAGAGTTGGTGGAAGTATGTGCTGGTGCAGATGAGGAGGAGGAGCACCAAAAGTGCAGACTGGAAGTTGAAGAGTGCAGACTGTGAGTAGGTTAGCGAAAAGCTCAGTGAATCTGAAGCGCACAAACGCCGAAAGAATGCAATTACCATTTTTCTGAAAGTGCGACAAATCAAGTAGTTGTTGTTCACAAAGCTGTAATCGCGTTTACAGATCTTTGAATAGACACAATTCCTTATTTGTCGGCCGGACTTCGGATTAACACCAGCACCCGTCACCCTCACGGAAAAAGCATGTTCCGAGATGGCACCAGCGCCTGTTCACCAACAGACCTCTGCTTGTTTCCCGTTGACAATTTGTCTGGTCAACGAATTCAAGAGCTGTAACAGTCCGCCAAACTAAAATCCCGTCTACAAGGATATTTACTTTCAAACCCACCAACTTGCGGACTACGAGAAGCCTGCTAAGGCTGCCTGGAAAATCAAAGGCTTCAACCGACTCAAGCGCCCCCCCTCAATTTACCAAAACCCTCCCCACCATCGCCAACCATGGAACCTAGGGCGCGTGTTGGAAAGAATCGCGGGCAGCAAAACTTTACCGATCAAGAACGTAAGTTGAGAATTACGGCATAGATCGACTTCACTTTCTAACTTTTGGTACTATAGTCCAACACTTCCTCTTCGCTCATGGGGATGTTGGGGATGGGCAATCTCTGGAGACGACGCGGAAAGTCCTCGACGAACTCCTCACCGACTTCATAACTGAAATGTGCTTCGAAGCTGCGCGGTCTTCTCAACTTGCTGGCCGTCAAAAGATTAAGCTAGACGACATCAAGTTTGCCTGCCGCAAAAACCCAACCTATCTCGGCAAGATACAAGAAATCTTTGGGAAAAAGGAAGAGATTGATCAAGCGAAGAAATTGGTGGACATGAATGATGATAAAATCACAAAGTCAAATGTTAAGGCGTTGGAGGAGCCTTTGGGCGATGCTGATGATGTTATGGATGTTGATTTTCGTACTGTAGGAGGCAAGAGTGGTGGTACCGGAACTGGCAAATGATTCAACGGTCGACTCCTTATTTACTTGTACATTGGCGTTTATGGGGCTCTCAAAATTGCGGTGGCGTTTGGCAATGATACCCAGTACTTACTTTGGCGGAATGATAGACGGCCAATTCATCATGCCTCTGGCGATCGATGCTTTCAAATGATCCGAAAGCTGAAAGGTGAAGTGACTGCACTCCTGTTTTAACATTCCAG
This sequence comes from Cudoniella acicularis, assembly GCA_013054445.1. NCBI lineage: Eukaryota > Fungi > Ascomycota > Leotiomycetes > Helotiales > Helotiaceae > Cudoniella > Cudoniella acicularis. The sequence continues at coordinate 14,758 of JAAMPI010001274.1, forward strand.
TTTAGATGCTAAACAACACTCTCGTCATGGGAGCGGCTCTCTGAGAACCCCGGAAATCAATACTACTCCAGGAAATGCTTCACGGGCCTCTTACCCCTCACTTTTTCACACATTTCACATCTTATACGAACAACATTGCATCGAAATATTGGCAAATGCAACTCAGCTACAGGAAGCACACGACAGCGACAACGGAGCCCAACCCTTGGCCGTTAGAGCCCGCTTTCCAGCGGCGACCAGCATCAAGCCAATCGCGTAACCTTCGATAAGTGCCCGCACCCCCTGGAAATCTTTCCCCGCCCCCTTCTCCACCGCCTCACGCCTGAACATCAAAAGATGCTATTCCTAAAACTTCATACATTCTCAAAGAACTCTTCTTTAACTGCATATTTACTTAACTAAATGGTAATGTAGCAATGAAAATCTTCCGGGCATTTCTTTTAGTAGCTTTTCAAAGAGGAGAGAGAGTTGTTCATTGCCAGTGCAAATGACAACCAAAGATTTGATTGCGGCGTCAAGAGAAAGATGGCTTGTTATGGATTTAGTCCAGATCAAGTTGCCCGCCCCACTCCACAAGCTGAAAAGGGCCTCTTCATGATTTGCTGACTCGACATCCCACCATTTCCCTTCTAATTCCGCGATTGCTGTTTGATCGCAACCTCACTTCCCCATTCTCCACTGCATTACCATTCCCTCTTCACATCGTTTAACTTTCCTACCCCTATATACATTCCAAAATTCGTAGAGAGGGCAATAAGCATCTGCCATGAATCCCAGGAACCATGTCTCCACCACCACCACCAGACCTCGCTATCCCACAGCCTTCCTCCACAACCAAAGAACGCTTCGATGAATCTGCTTCCCTCGAAACCGATAATTTCCTCTCCTCCCTCCAAAACATACCCTCAAACTTTGATCTCGCTCTCAATGGCGGCACGAATCGAACATTCCTCTCTCCTAACCCCTCTAAAACCGCCGACTCCACAACACTCCTCGACCCAGATACCTTCCGCCGCCTCTCAATAAGCACCATTTCCTCCCTAGGAGGAGGCAACGGAAATCCCCCCTCCCGCAACGCATCTCCCTATCCCATCCCCATCCCCATCCCCCCCTCCTCCTCACAACCCCTCCCCTTCAAAACCCGCCTCAGCACCCTCCTCTCCTCCTTCTGGGCGCGCAACCAAGGACTCTTCCTCGTCTCTTTCTCGCAACTCTTCGGAGCCCTCATGAATGTCACCACAAGGCTATTAGAACTGGAGGGAGAAGGCATGCATCCGTTGCAGATATTGTTTGCTCGGATGTTTCTGACGACGATTTTTTGCTGCGCGTGGATGTGGTGGAAGAAAGTGCCGGATTTTCCGTGGGGTGCTAAGGGTATTAGGTGGTTGCTTGTTGGCAGGGGGGCGAGTGGGTTTTTTGGGATTTATGGGATGTATTGTGAGTTTGTTCTCTCCTTTTTCCTTCCTTTGATTTATTTCTTGAAGAAAAGAGAGGTGGAATGGGATGAGTGAATGAGTGAATTAAAAGAGTATGGGAGGACTGGGAGATTGAGAAAATGAAGAAATTTGATAATGAAGAGATGAAACAAGGCGGAAAAGAGAAAAGATGAAAGAAGATAATTAAAAACTAACAATAAGAAATAGATTCCCTACAATACCTTCCCGTCGCGGACGCAGTAGTAATCACCTTCCTCGCCCCCTCGGTAGCAAGTTACGCCTGTTACCTCTTCCTCAAGGAGCCCTTCCCCCGCTCGGCACAATACGCTTCTCTCAGTATACCAACCCCTTCCTTTGTCTTCTCTCCCTCCTCCCAGTCACAAGGCTAACCCACCCCTCCTCAAACTTTTCTTCTCTCTTCCCTACCCCTTTCCCCTTCAAAGAAACACAACACAACACTAACT
>JAAMPI010001275.1:0-16646 GCA_013054445.1 Cudoniella acicularis
TTACACTTCAAAATCTCTTTTTCCATTTTGGCGCGGCCTTAGCGGCAACTTCGATAGGAAAACAGTTCTATCTTATCAACTAACCCAAATTGTCGTGTTCTGAACCTTGACTATTGACGGATTTAGTGCATGGAGCATCACAGACAGAATATGGAATCTGGAGAACCCTTGTCGGACTAAAAATCGCAAAGCTGCAGATTCCCCTGTCCAAAAGGTGTTGTGGCTGAGACGAAAAATTGCAGAGCGCTATTGGAAAGGTGGAAGTCGCAGAGAGCGGATAACCCTGTGAGCATCGTGCACGTAAAATGAAGGCCTTCTTTGTCAGAGAGAGTGGTCGCCCGATTTTGCTGTACATTGCAAATCACTCGAGATGCTTTCATTCATTTCACCGCCGCCGCCTCCAATCCTCAGAGGTGCTGAGCGTTTGATTGTAGATTGCGAGCCAATGCTTGCAGATGCACCGCCACCGCCCCCAATCAAAGGTGTTGATCGAGAGAGCCGCATATTGGTCACGAATGAGGTTGAGGTCACACATGAGGTCGGGGCCGCACATGAGGTTAAGGTCAAATATGAGGCCAAGGTCACGCATAAGGCTGAGCAAGTAAGAGGCTACCCAGGCTGAGCCCCAGACTCACTATTACTGACAGAAATATGAGCGAACCCTTCTTGACATCAGCCAGCTTTTCCATACACGTCCAAGCAACAATCCATGGAAGCTTTTCTATGTGAGAACAGACGAAATTGAGGCAGACGATTCCGACTGGGGCAAAATAGCGTCAACACCAGGAATATACGTTCTTGGGAAAAGACTCGACGGATATTACGAAGTTATCGTTGATGAATCATGTATTCCGTGGCTTCTCGATCACAATTTCCTGTTCCTCGACAAGGCTGAATTCGAATTCCTGTTCGGTTACGATCCAACGCAACCAACGAAGATAGAAGTGGATGTGTATGGTGTATGGGGGGCGAGAAGAAGATCCTGTGCCCGCTTCCTCGAAAACTCCTTTAAGGCGATCTGGTCTCGACGCAGTAAGGGACTCAAATTATGCCTTCGCTTAATCACCCCACCATACCTAGAAACAGCACTTGAATAGGCCATCTTGAGCAACGATATACTGGTAATCCTATTGCTTACTTCGTTTGTGAGTCATAATACTGACCGTTATTAGGAATCTAGTGCTCCGGTTCGGGAGAAATTTACCTTGTGTCTTGTGTTGCTCGCTCTAAGTTTACTCGAAGACTATAACGCCCCCTCGGCCATCCACCTCCTTAAGAAAAACCAAGATAGAGTGCTGCAAGCGTTCCGGAAAGATTCTATAGATTTATTCAAGGCCACGTCCGCGAAATGCCAAAATCGCAAAGCAGAAGCTCAACTTATTAGACTTGTACGACGCGTGTTTATATTTGCTGGCGGCCTCGAGGATGTCCACCAACTCAAATTTGACAATGAGTATACGGCAATTGATAATCTCAATAAACTCGGTTCTCTAGTTAGTATTACGGGTTCGATTTGCTTTAGGAATTTCGACTTGCAAGCGATACTCAGCGCTCTTTACAAGTCTAAAGCCATCACTAATAAATATATTAACACCTTAGATATAGCTAAATTAATTAGCAAGTTAATGACCTTGCTTCTAATTGGGTTCCAGTCAGACTTGGTATGATATTCTAGATTGCGGCCTGAAATAATACTAACGTTCTTTAGGGTCTTCCGACCAAGGTGCCTGAGCAATTACCCCTCCGCTACAAACTCCGTGCCCCGTCAACTATCTATCCGCTTCGTGCACTAGGAGAGCGAAACATTCTTAGTGATGGCGTGTACGAATTGAGGAAGAGGTTTAGCGATCGGAAGCTAGTCAATAGGGACGTAGTGAAACTTTAACTTGGCAGTGTCGTGGCAGGGTCAACTTCCTAGAAACTTATAGGGGATACCAATGTGTGGTGAGATGTTCCTGATGATCATCTTGAGTAGTTCTAATAAACAGTCTTAGCCCGCCATCGCCGCTCGACTATAGCTTTGATGAAAAGATTACTTCTGATCGAACTATCCTAGAGGAGAAACCGAAATAGATAAAGAGGAGCGTCCGCCAGTCTATCAGGGAGAGATTTACAGGCCCTCGAGTAGAGTGTAGCGCATGTGGTCTTAGGCGTATCTTCTCATCTATATGTTACAAATTCCTGGGCAATCGCGGCTATGTGGCATTATAAATTTCGAAGAATAGAGATCCCTCTAGAGAATTAAGAGATTTTAACTAATAATCGTCTCGCTATTGTTGATTTATTCTTATATAAGTCACGTTAGATCCAGGAATTTGTCTCTCAATATATACAGAAGATCCTACTCCGTGGCGAATTTGATTCTATAGATGCTCAAAAGATACTAACTTCGTAGGAAACCCCTACTAGCGACCAATCTCTAGTCTCTAGACCTTCTCCACCCAGCCGAAGCCTGAGACACATTTTGCCGTTCCCCAAGTGCCTGACAAAGAAGCGCCACTTGTCCCTATAATGTTAGACTACAGGGCCCGCATACATGCATATGAGCAAGCGGCCTTGCCGAGATATAAGAACTCGGAAGGAAGTTGCCTCGTCCCGTATAGTAGAGCGGTGAGTTGCCAAGCCGCATATTCTTGCACATACAGGGCAGCCCTGGTCTACTGAATGTGGTAGGGCTGCTTAGGATTTAGAGGCCTGGCAGGATACCACAACTTTTATTAGACCGATCCTCCTATACCGAATTCTATTTATTCGTACAAAACCCCTAACTCTACTCTGATTTTGATCCAAGAACACGGCCCTATCCCTTTCACCTCTCTTGTGATCTGCCTCTAGATATACCTAACATGAAGAGATCTGATATCATTCCTCTCCGCGATAGCGTTTACGAAATAGAGAAGGGGGTTAGAGATCGAAAGCTAGGCGAGGGAGACCTTATAAAATTGTTGTTCGGCGGTATAGCGGCGGCCTCCACTCCCCAAAGCTTCCCTGAAAATGATAAGGTTTTATAAGATACTTCTAAAAGTAGTCTGAATAGTGCTAATAACTCTTAGCTTACCCTCCTCGCTTGAAGAAGACAAACTGATGACTCTTTTCGCCTCTTACGATAGCTCGTATAAAGATGACCACGGAACACGGCAGTACCTCTTTAGTATAGTCTTGAAAGTCGTTCAATCGATAAAAGAAGGTCAAAAAGTCCTTATCATAGAGGAGAAAGGCGACGAAATAGAGGAAGAAGAGCGGGAGGCTCGAGACAAGTTGCTTATAGAGGGACCAAGGGGAAAAAGCATGTGGTAAGCGCACCTTTCTACTTAAGGTATCTTACTGACGAAGTAATAGGGTCGTTAAGATAGTAGATATCTTTAAGGGACACTACCGCGCTGCCGAATCCACCTACGGCGGTCAACAGTCTTGTAATCATATAATAGTGAGTGAATATCCGGGACCTAAGTATAATAATATGTTGCTAAGGCTTGGCAGGATGCCGATCGAGGTCGGCTTGAGAAACATAGAACCAATAGAGAGAACTATACAAGTGATCAACAACGCCCGCGAGGGCAGTCACCTGTTCCGCTAGCATTTTTCAAAACTCAGACTTTCGACCTGCTCCTTAAGCTATAGGGCCTACGGTTATGTCCGAAAAGTGTGAACGACGATGTCCGAGAAGCGCTCGAAGAAACTCACTACCAACTTCCAGCTAGAGATTAGCAATTACTATATATCGGTTCCTGGCTGTTTAAACCTACTAAATCAGACATCTAGGAATTCTATCGGTTTACTTTCCACGAAAAGCTAGAGACAGAACGACATAATTTATTTATAAGCATTTAAAGGAGTTAGAATAGTTTTACCGGGGAAAAATTAACAACTAAACAAGTAACTTAGTGGTGGCGAGATATGATTGTTAGTGTTTTTTATTAAGCTAGTTACCTAAACATTGCTAATAAAGTTAAGTATATCAGTACGCGATTAGTAAAACCATTAAAGCCAGATTATCTGCCAAACAGTACCCTTGCTACGATTACGTGGTTACCCAGCTACACTCTTATAATGATCTTTAAAGAAGTATTATACTACTAGAGACACTTGACAGGAACGAAGCGGGAGAAAGAGCGTAGCAAGTTGTCGTTGCTTTTACGAGCTTGAGAGTGATTGATATGATAGAGGTGAGCGTCTAATTAGGAGAATAAGAGAACATTCACTTACTATATATTCTAGGAAGAGTTTAGGGAATCTTAGTATCAATCAGTAGGGCACTACCGTCAGGTTGCAAGTGATGTTCTGAAGGAGCTTCAAGATGACTAGAAGCTTCCTAAAGGTATCTAATCGAAGTTGAAAGGCATTATTGAATATAAGGAGAAGAGGTTAAATAGCGAAGACTTATTAGGTTTGGAATGTCTAGCAGATCTTAAAGTCTTAGAGTAGGCCTCTACCGGCAGAAGTGAAATTCTTGTTGTTCGGGTCCTATACGGACTAGACTGCCACGCTCGTTCATCATTAACAAGTTTTAATTAGAATTCCAAACTACTAGAGATATAAAAATATTTCACTTACCAAATCCGTAGCCTCTTTCTGGCTGGCAGGTCACACTCTGCTAAGCTCTTCCTCTTCCCATGATGTGCTCTCCTAAAGTAAGCATTCAAACCTTGTGCTATGACCAACTTCTCTATCGAATATAGCGATCCGCTAATATTATATAGCTCTGAGTTGCCTTGCGTAAGGGATATCGTGAACCTGCCGCCGAGACTCAGCTCTACTCGTTTCCGAAAGTTTCTATCTTTACTAATAAAGGAAGGCTCGCCGACTTCTCCAGGAATAGGATAGTTGTTTAAGTAAAAGGTGGCTTTCGACAACTGATCAAGTAGCAGTTCAAATTCAGGTTTATTTCGGCGTACTAAGCAGAAAATAGATCCTATACCTGTATATTTCCTATTACATCCTTCCGGGATTAAGTCCAATTCGAAGTGGAATAAAGATATAATAGTATAGCGTGCTATGTTATCAATAACTTTGGTTATTGAATGATCCTCCTAAGCCTTTAATTAGAGCTTATATATACTCTTCGTGTTGTCTAGTCTTGGCAATACGCCGTCAAACTCGGTATCGAGGCGGTGATATCTAGGATGAGTTCGGAAGATCTGTTTGACATGTTTATCACGCATTCTCTCCCAGAACATGCGCCACAATCTAGGGAAAGCTCTATCCTTCTAGAGACTAAGGGGACCAGATACTAACATAGATGGCTTGTTATTCGCACGCGGGGTGCCGGTGCCTAGCGAGACCATAAAAGCAGGCTCTTCAGCCAGTAGGAACATGGCTGCCACCTCTAAAAGCGCCGAGATCAGCGGGTCGTTCTCGAGAGGCCCTACGTCTTAGAACGTGCCTACCCTATCTATTTTTTTAGGCGGGAAAAACCTATAGGACGCGGTTAATCATACAAAACATTAGAGGGGAGGAGAGAGTAGCAAACCCAGGTACTGCTGATACAGATCTTATACTAGGTCTTGTGTTAGTCAAGGCAGTAGAAGAAAGATTGAGTGATTACTTGCATTTCCTAGAGTGGCACTCTCCTATAGCCGTCCTCCGGCCGTATAACGTGGTATCCTGCTACTGATTAATTTGGCGAACAGAATAATTCTTAGAGACGTACCTTAATCTAGGCCTCGGGTTCCTATACCGTTATAGTTTGTGAAAATACAGCTCGACGGTTCACGGATAGTAGCAACGGGCAAACCTACTCGGGTACCTATAGAAGTTGCGTGTGAGTAGTCTAAGATAGTCTTTTCTTTTCCGAACACTGCCTATAATACGGCCTCGATATTTTCTACTAGGTATAAACTATCCGCTCGAAACGCCTTCAAAAGTACACATATACTAGGTATGAGGCGTATACGGGATAGGATAGGGATACGGGATAGGATAGGGGATAGAATATTAGATATAATAGGGATAAAAACTTGCCGAGGTTTAAAAGCAAGATCTGCCAACTTTATAAATGATTCTGTAGAGTCATCGATAGACGAGCCGTTAAGGAACATGTCTATAATGATCAAGCCCCCTAGGCATATTAGTATAGAGTCCTCTGAGATCCTAACGGGATGACGTACCTAAACTAATGCCAAATACGACTTTAAAGAACTTTTGTAGTGGGATCCGTAGCCTAATACGGTCTTCTATTCTTTTCATATACTTCAGAGGTAAGACGCCTCGTGTTCCTCCTCTATCGATGTATAGGACCCCCCCTACTCCGGCAGTGGGAGGATAGATCTTCACGACTACCTCCTTAGGCATCTCGACTCCGTAGAGGAAGCAGTAGTAGACTCTGAAGATCCAGGGGTCGTCTACACAGCACTCTCCGAATACTAGAACACAGTTTTCGCAGACAATATGTCTATATGGTAAGCCATACTGAGGTCTTCGGCGCAAGCAAACAAGACAGGTAGTACTACTCTAGATACTACGCCACCGATCCTTAAAAATTCTAAGGTTACCTCGGTAGATCTCTAAGGAAGGCATCCCCCCGCTACGGATAGATTGCTTAAAAAATTCTCGTAGCTAGCTTTCGACCTTACTAATAAAGCCACTTCGGAGGATCATATCTCGAGATCCTTCAAAGGCTATCACTTTAGATTCACTTACCTGGTAAAATACATCCCTATATAAGGTCTAAAATACGTCCTCAGGCTTAAACACTAGATCGAAAATTAGAATCTATAAATATCTAGAGAGGTGACTATAGCTTACTATAAGTGTCTAGAGGATAATTGTCTAGGAGGATGCTCGAAGCGATGACAGGGGCTACAAACTCAGTTAGCTCCTTTACTGACTTTATATGCTTTAAGAAGATAGATAAATGCTTAGCCAAGTCTTTAGTAACAGGATTCTGCTTCCTCGAGGCTTTAATGAAATCAAATAGGCCCTCGGAGGTTTAAGAAAAGTAGTCGCAAGCGTATCGGAAAAGAGCAGCGAAATGCGTTGTAGAGAACAAGGTGCGGGCATCTTCTCTGTTCCTCCGCACTTTATCCGATCTATTCAAGAGACACTCCTTCAGGCGTCTATATCGAGCTTTAGAAGAGACTTTGTGATCTAGGAGAAGAGCGACGACCTGAATGTCCGATATCTGCTTAGACAGCTCGTATGTCGTTTCCTCTCTTAGTAACTAGAGAAAGGCCTTTCTAGCCTCCTTCTCTTCGTAGGCTCCTAGACGTATCTTGTCGGTCACGATGATTACTCTAGGGTACGTGCTTCTTAGAAGCGTCGACGACTGGCCTTTCTCTAGCCATACGGCCAAGCGGCGCGCGATCTGTCTAAAACCACTAAGGTCAGTAGAAAAGAAACAAAAGACGTCTATAAAGGGCAAAAGGAGGTAGGAATAAATGCTATCTATAGTTCTATCCAGAGCAATGCGGGAGTCTGCTATAGGTCTTGGCAAGGCTCGTCTCATTGTTTCGTGACATTTCTCCGCCGAAGGTACTTTAGTCCTCAAGCCCTGTTTAGGGAGGTCACCGTCTGCAATAAGGATAGGCCTGCTATAGAAAATGCTAGAGGCGTTAAGGTGAAGATATATTTCGCCGGTATGTCGTTTGCTTCTGAATTTCCGAGCCTTCTTTGTTCCGAATAGCTCTCGAAGAGCTAGTGACTTTGATATATTGCCGATTAGCACGAATAGGCTGGGCTGCTGCGTGTCTAGGTCCTATAAGTGATAAGTGAGCGTCTGAAGCCTGTCAGATTCAAGAAGGGAAGTCTTATTACTATATGTCCTAAAGCTGAGCTAGTGGCTATAGTTATAACGCTTCATGGTTGATAAAGCAGCCAGGTGCTGGAAGTAAAGATACTGCTCTTTGGGATAAACGATATAGAGAGTTATATAACGAAGACAAAAAGGGGAATCGAAATGAGCTCTTAGGCGAAGCCAAATTTGGCTCCTAGTTAAGATCGCTAGTCGGCCCTATCTATTTTAGGAAACATAGTAGCCAGAATAGGACCCTATTAGAAGGGAGCCAAAATTAGATCTAGGAGTACCGAATTAGCTTAGTAATCCCGGTAGATATGCTTATAGAGTCTTAAACCTGCCTACATGGCATCGGTAGGTTTGAGTGCTATAGGAAAAAAACGCTTTCATGATAGATCACCAACGTTCTTCACAATTTAGACACTCTCGACAGTCTACTCCGGCCTCGAGTTCTTCGACTCCGAGACACATTTGTTCCCGTTATGGCAAGTCCCGATCGAAGAGATATCATAATCATTATCCCCTACTACCGGGCCAGGTTCCGGAACCTAGTATCTGCTTAAGGTCAAAATGCGCAACGGCAATAAATAATATCCTAAGGTCACTATATCAGGTGATTGTATACGAGACCTATTACCACTACCACTCCAGTTCGGGGCCGGAAGAACCGCCGCCAAGTTATACCGCTAGGGAATTACGACGGGATCTCTCTCCTATACAGGAGGAGTCACCTCCTCCGATAGACATCAGTTCCGGGCCGGAAGAAACCTCTTCAAATTATATGACTATTAAACTATCCGGGGAAAGTTCTCTAGCTAGACGAGTAGAATTGCCAGACAACAGGTGTTCGAGAAGACAGGCCTTCAGGAGGCTCTCTCAAATACCGGAGGAATCACCACCTCCGGTGAATTTCCTAAACAAGCCCACGTTATAGAAAAAGATATAGGAGGTAAGAGGATTAGATAGCCGGATAGCTCGTACACTATTATAATATATATTCGTTATAAGATTTACTTCCCTAAAAATTTCTTTACCACTATATGACTACTTAGGCGTATGATGATATAACAAACTTGATAATAGAAGCCTAATATAATACCGCTATAGTCAAAATAAAATAAAATCATCTTATGACGTTAAGTACCAACCTTTACTCTATTTCACGCACTTCCTTAAAGCGGACATTCTGACACCGTTCACACTATATTTAAATATAGACCAAGTTTTCCTTTCCTTCACTCTATCGATAAGTGCCAAACTACGCACCGCCCTGCCTCATCGGTTTACACTAAACTCATGATCAATTGAGCTTTGAAGCTTGTGATGCTCGATTAGAGCCTGTTAGAGTTTTTCGATAACCAGTCTCACCTCTTCTAGGAGACGCAATTCCCCCCCTTGCTTTGTCTGCTAGTACGCAAGCTTGTGCCTCAATCGGTCATTTTCCTTATTCCTTTGCTCAATCATCTCAAAGAGACTAGGAGTCTAAGCGATTCTAGATACTAGTAGGCTTTCACTAGTGGCCTCAATTGCTACTGACGTCCCTTCGTTGCGGGCAATTTCAGCGTCGATGGGGATAGGGTCGGACACCGGAAGCATAAGACGCGGTTTTAGTCTCCTGATTTTATACATGGCTATTTTCTTATAAGTTTGTTATTGATCCAAGTTTTAGTTTAGCAGATGCGATATCTTTTATAATCCCCTCGCCCTGCCAAGATGACCACACTACGTCCTTAGAGGAGCTGGTTCTGGCTCCGAGTATAATTTTAGCATCCGTTGAGTCTTAGGGATCTCATTTAGGCTCTATGATATCATTGCCTGACATCCATGGGAACGAGCGGGGACATTACTAGGGCCCACTCTCTTATGACTTTTTGATCCGCTGATATCAGCGTGCAATTGCAAGAACCCTTAGGTAAAACTAGCTCTTATAATATACCCTCTTTAATTTTCTCTACCCTGCTATTCTATCCTTATTGGGTACTAAATATACCGTCACCGGGGAGTCGGTAAGACTCTGGCTAGGAGCATGTAGATTTGGTACCTTTTTTAATTCTCTTGCCGAATTCAATTTTAGTTCTATAAGTCTAGTTCGAGTTTAGATAGTCAAGGATTGATAGGTGATAGAACGCTGATATATGGCAAGGAAGGTGGAATCAGCACTTATTTCGAATTATAACCTATCAATAGAAAGAAATTCTGGAGTTTATTCTAGATACTGTAAAAGGGAAAGTAAAAAAGTAAAAAAGAGGGAGGAGGAAAAGCAAGAAAGAGAATATAGTATGATTGCTTGCCAGTTGTAACTTCCGTATTCTCAAAGGCATAAAAACACAGCCTAGACGTCTCCCTCCCTATCCTTTTCACTTCCACGTTGAACCTTGCTACCTAAGCGCTTGCCGTTTCCCTAAGCCGAGTAGGGACGATATTCTAGCTCTTTAAGATCAATTGTCTTATCCCGTATTTGCCGAACAATCACACGAATCTTATTACTGGTCTCGTTGTTTGTATATACTATGTTCTCATATTTTAGCAGAGATATTAGTATAGGAGCGGATACAAGACTTACGGGAAACGACGGTACGACCCTCCCTGCCTTTAATCTCAGATCGGATAAGAGTTTCGGCATTTATACCGTCATATGTCATTTTGATTCGCGTCCTAAGACGAGCTACGTCTTCTTGCTCCGTTTGGTTGGAAATGTAGTTGTCGAGGACAAAAAGCTAGATGTCGAGTATCTGTTATACAGTTAACAATAATGTCTCAAGGAATATATAAGTAGATCAAACCCTATCGGTATCTCTTTTTAGCAATTCTATTATCATGTCGGCAACCCAGGCTGAATACACTTTTTGACTAGTTAGCAGGAATCTTTAGTAGTGAGAGTTAGAACACTTACTTTCAGAGCTCAGCTCCTAAAAGACGGCAATCCTTCGATTCTTTTCTCCGGAATTGTGGTACTCCTCTAAGAGCTGTGTGATATACGGTAGCTGGCCTGCTATTCTAATGCCGGTGGCGAACAAGAGGATAGTGCCGTATGATTTGAGATCTAGTTCTTTTCTATATGGCCCTTCGATTATAGCTCTTATCCCGTTACGTTGATCGACATCATTCGTAGTATGACGGAACAGGTCCTGCGTAAATCCTTTCCTCTTTTCTATAATGAGAACAATAACATCCCCTTTAGCATCTCGATACCACCAGGACACAAAAAAAGGGGTGCGATTGCACGAACGAGGTATAGCTCACACCTAGGATGCTAAGGTACACATATTGGCCGGCTCGGGGCCGCCACGGTCTCGACAGGCGAACGTGTATATAGACAGCATCCGACACAGGTGTATCCCTCTCCTTAGTCTTATAAGTTATTATTTGTACTGTTACCCGGTTAAGGGGCTTTCTGTGCTTGATGTTGCGGTAGAGGGTCTATCCGAACCGGAGGGCACCTATGGCTATCTGGAGGCAAATTGCGGCGAATAAGTATACTATCGGCGCCTTCCAGAGACCCTTCGACGCGCTGTACAGATATATCGCCGCTATCAGCACAGCTACAAGAATCAGATGAAGCTTTTAGAAAATCTTATAGAAACGTCGGCGTACATATGCCATGGAAGAGAACAGTAGGACCGCGCCAACAGCGGCAGCCTTCACAAGCGTTAGCTCTCGATAAAATGAAGAAACAGAGATGACTTACCACTAGCTTAGCTACCCCAGATGTGTTATATATATTAACATGCTGAGAAGACAAGGCCGCTGCTACGTGGACCAAGCCCTCAGCCATGACGATACTCCCTAACCACTCGTGCATACTAGCAGAGGCGCTTAGCCTCACCCTGAAAATGCTGGCTATAGGGTTCATACGTTCTCCTAAAGCTAATGGCATTAGGTTGATTGTGTATAGCAAAGCAGAACGCTTTACGAGGCTTGCGACATCTTTCACCCTAACAGTGATATAAATGGCATTTCCTACTAGGAACAATACCACTAACATCACATCAACCCGTATTGTCGAAAATCCTATATATCGGTTAAAGCCTATCATAGAAAAACGAACTTAGGGGCAAAACAAATGCTTAAGGAAGTAAGAAATCTTTATGATTAGATAAGAAGCGTAGAATAAAACCACGAGGCCTCTAAGGGCCATAGCATACCACTATGTGATGTCTATGGCTAAGTTTGTGAGACACGACGGACGGGGCACGCTCGCCTCTCTTAGTGCTTCTTATACTTAACACAAATAGGACTATTTTCTGACTAAAATCTATTTTAGGGTTGCCTTAAAAAGAATATGGTGCCGGAAATGGCCCCTCCTATACTACGAATAATCAGTCTTACCGTGACCACCTTTCCCGATTTAAGACAGCATCCTCCAAGTTATGTGAGTCTCTTTCTCTAACAGTTTCCAGACCATTATGACCGATCAGACAAGGAAAGAACGGAACACGCAACGAAGGAAACGGAGATGGGGTGTAGAACACAAAGCCTACGAAATGGGAAAACTGTGCGGATTTGAGGTGGCATTAATCATGCATAATCCCGAAAACGGCGAGTACTATACCTTCAGAACCACGGATCAAACTTCGTGGGATATAGGTCAGATTGTGAGTGTGCTCTCAGAAGTTATGTTCTATATACTAACATATCAACAGCTTGCGCATCTAAAATCCCAGAACAAGCTTCCTAAAGATATAGAGAAGGGTATGTCGAAGAGACATTCGAGTTCCGTACGAAGGAATAGATCAAGACGAGCGGGGAGAGAGGCTACATCTCGCAGAGTGACTCCAGAGGGCGCGGTTTCAAAGGACCAAGATCCACCCGAAAGAAGGATAATGCCGTTTCTGCCGGACCCGCCATCCTTTGATCGGTCAGTGAATGTAAAAACAATGGAACGGCCTGTCGTATAGCCAGGGTGCGCTATCAAAAGTCACTAGGCAAGATAGGGCGAGTAGTTCGAATCTTTCTGTCTAGCATGTGATTTAGTTCCCCTTTTACAGTTAATATATAAGGAGGGGTTTGTCCTTATATATATGAATACTATAGTTAAAAAAAATATTAAAGCCAACATCTTTGACACAGGTATATTATATGATCTCCTCTAAATCCCGGATGCCGAACTCTTGGGCAGGACTTGATAGCCAGAACCACTACGATAAGATAGCTAGCCCGTTAAGTTTCAGACACGCTACTAGCGGAACCCTTATAGTCAACACTCTGATAAATGGCCCGCTTAAGTCAACAATGCTAAGTGATCAATTCGAGAAATACGCTTTTGTAAAGCGTATAGAATCCGAACCAGGATTTGAGGAGATTATAACGTTCCCTCGAAGACTTAGTATACCCGCCTTGCTTGACGTAGGCCGACGGACCTGGATCGAACGAACCGGAAAGATCGCCATCTTAGTATTTTGCCTCGACTCTTCTTATACTGGTTATACCGACTTGGTTCACGGCGGTATACTGGCTGCTCTGGTGGACGAGGGCTGCGCGGAATTCTGTAATAGAGGCGCCGTAACTCTCTACCTATTGACGAAATACCTGGGCGTAGAGTTCGAAAAACCATCTCCTATAGGGGAAGTCTTTATCGCTAAAGTTTCCACATCACAGTTGTTTCCGCTTACCGTCAACGACTCGGGAGAGGTGTAGGTAAAGTGTGAAGTATCGGTTCTGCGGGGCGAAGATAAAGTGATTCAGGTAGTCAGGGCCAACGTATTGTTTATCCTCTGCGAAAAGCTTCCTAAGATACCAAGTTACGAAGAAGCATGCAGAAGTATCGAGGATCTGTTTACATATAGGGGAGATAAACCTACGCGTGGCGTTGCTCCGGTGGGCGTACCGAGAGGCAAGTGGAGCGTCTTGGTTCTTATTGCAGTAGCATTGGTAGCGGGATTTTGGGTGTCATGTAACGATAAGACGCGAGCTTAGTGAGCAGTCTTGTTATTCAAATTGATTAGTTTATTTCGACCTAGTCATATAGCAGTTGAGTATCGCTACGGCTTTCGGGCACTTTGCTATAGAACAAATACTCTAGTCTATCGAGTCTTTCCTATAGTGAAAACTGATCATAGGCATGCGCCACTCCGGATGCCGACCCTACTCAATCTCAAACTATGCCGTAGTATGCTTCTTGACAATCCCTACTAACATTTCCTTTTCACCGTCCACCCAAGCCTATCTTGAAATTGTGACGACAAGCGTGAACGTCTCGAGGCGAGGGAATAAACGAATAAAGGCCGGGCCTACTTGCTAAGACCGCCGCGACCAGTACGGCTTCAATCCCCAGTCTATTTAGAGAGAGCGGAGGTGAGTACTCAAAAGATTGAGGTTGAAATAGACTATGTCATTATAAGCAGCAGGTCAGTTTAGAGGGAGGTTGAACAAACATTGACGCCGAACGTAGATTATATCCAGCTTATAGTAAAAGAAGAAGGGCCGGACATCTATAATGTATCGATATACGGAAGATACGACCAGGCCGTCCGCATTCCTCAAAAACTCTCTTCGAGCCTTAGAGCTGGCCTGGAGCGCGGCTGGTATTTTACGGACTAATTCCTATTTTAACTTCGAATTGTTCTAGACCTGCTCGATTATATAAGGTCCTGGAAGAGCGAGGCCCTAGATTCTCAGTCGAAGCTCTTTTAGAAATCGAGGGAAACAAAGGAAAGTTTGTATAGGATTCTCTATGCCTTAGGATAAGAGGTTAGAGTTTAAATGTTCTAAAGGACGTAACTCTTGTAAAGCTACTATCTTAACAGAGATTAGAGTAGATCGGCATTGACCTTATGTTTCCTCTGCCGTTAACAGCAAGTCATCTTGAGAATTGCCTGGAGGATGGCTTATGTCTGTTAGCAAGAGCAGAATTCTTCTACGCTTGACGACATAGATATAGAGGATTAGGAAGAGGGGGGTTCGCGCTACTTTTCCGCAGGGCTCGGATTTGCCTGCGACTAGCGCGATCTTATTTACCAATAGGGTCTAAATTAGCTCTGCAAGGCACACATCTTGTAAGAAACAGTTATCGAAGGTTGATAATCATCTAAATTCTGACCCTCTGGTAAAGGAGAACATTATATTCCCGCCCGGTAGGCGCCGTATTATTTGTAAAAGAAATTCGCTCTACTCTACTCAAAATGGAGGAGTTTTTCGGCGGCTACGGCATAGCCAAAACACTAGTCAGCATGGCCTTGTGACGCGCGCTCTATGGTCATTCTTCTACGTTACTATAAGGAAATAAGTCGCTATGCGGCTGTGCCAGATTGTTGGGTCCGCTACCTTGTAAGGAAGGTTCTTTTATGCTATAGAGCTGCCGTGAGATCACTTGGGGTGGAAGAGGGGATCGCCGATTCATGTCTTCCCGGGGGGGGGTTGCGTATACGCGGAAGAGGAGGGTCGGCTTTGCTTCTTACTAGTATATCTACGCGTTAAAATCAGCCGTCGGACTCGAGTCAAGCGTCTTTGTGCTTATATTGCCATAGTTGGCACCGTTATCGGGGAGTGACGGTCGACAACATTTCGAAGGTGACGACTCGTCTGGGTTCCGGCTGTGCCACGATGCTGTAGGAACATTCCACTTCTCACCTTCTAGAGGTGTGATGACCCGCAATTTTTTCTAGATTCTTAGTAATAACGGATCGTCTGATGTTTGGTAAGGGGTTTCTCGAATTTGTCGAGCTGTTGGTAGGGCTAGACGCCCTATAGTGGATCTTTCAACCCGTTCGATGTAAAAAGCAACGGTAGCGCTTCTTAAGACTTCCTGCGCCACGTGTAAACTCAAAATCAACGTTCAAAAAAATGGTTGAATGTGATATTACTAGACGAGAGCGAAGGGAAGCAAGTTCTATGTCATCCTAACAATCATAAGATGTCTAATCAGATTAGTGCCTTGATAGACACCGCCAGCTTTGTCTTCTCCGCCAGCCAACCCGAATCTACCGATAATGTTTTCTTAGCAACAAGCACCCTCTATCCCTCCCGTTCTATTAGTCTCCTCCTCGTTTTCCTCGTGGATAGTTTCAAGGAAGCGGCTATACGCCGGGTCAGCTTTTGCGGAATCCTCGCCGACGAAGTTCTCGCGGAAAATCGAAGCGCAGATCGCACTTAAAGTCGATACCTGTCAGGTAGCTATCAGTACGGTGACCTAGGATTCGGACCAAATACACATACATCTCTCCCTGAGCGCCCTTCACAGTCAATAAAATCGCTTTGACGCTTCCTGCTACTGGTGTTGGATAGGGGTGTTTGGATAGCTCGCCGACCCGCAAGAGGAACGGGGGACTTCGATTTCATAGGTTAAATCTATTCGATAGATTTAGATACTAACATCTTATAGTTAATATTTGTTACGAATTTGGTAGTAAGCGATAGGATCAAAACTTAGAGGCTATAAGCGTCCTTAAATAGCTTAATTTTGGTGTACAAGCCTAGATAAAACGTCGGATAAGATCTTAGACGATCTCCTAGAGGGTATAGTGACTGGCTTGCTAGATCCTAGATCACTAGCTTACTCAGTCTCCAGGATCCTTAATCATGCCATCTACCTTTAAACACTATCATTTATATGCTTAGGGTTAATGTCACGGCAAATGGCGCTTGTCAACACGTTCGGGAGAGCTCAGTTGCCGTGGGCAGAGCTAGATTCACCCAGGTGGAGAATGTTCCCGAAAATAGAATGTTCTAGCCGTGCCGACCTCCTTATAGCGGAGAAGAAATTGTTATATAGGTCCGAAAGTTGTAGATACACCGGCAACATTCGTAGGAGAGTCGTCTCCGAAGTGAGCCTTATATAAACTATTAAATTTTGCGCTTAATAAGAGCTCAGCCTAGCAACCGACACTATAGCGGAAGATAACTTTCAAAATCAAGCTTACCTAGATTATATAGCTTTCGATTCCTCTCTCAACGAAACAACGACATTCAACTTGGT
>JAAMPI010001276.1:0-16640 GCA_013054445.1 Cudoniella acicularis
TGGATGCTTTGGCGGCTTTTGCTTGGAAGAGGATGTTGAAGTTGTGAGTGTGGTGGGTTAGAGGTGAGGGGGGGAGGTAGAGGCAGAATACAATTGAGGTGTAAATTTGGATAAAATAAGAAAATCATTTTTTTTTATAAGGTGGTGCATACATAGCTGCTTGCATAAGTCGAAGTTCAGAATCCACCAACAGTTGTTAAATTACCGCACACCCCTTCTTTGCCATTTTACCACCGAGAAAAGAAATTCAGGGTCTCTCTTTTCCTTTCTTCCTCTTCTCCCTAGATTCTCCCCCAAGTTTTAAGTACGATTTACACAACTTCATATAATCTCAAACAACTCAAGCCATCAGCAATTTTGCAACAAGATCAAAGACAGAGAGGATCATTTACTGATTTCCAAAATTCTTCTTATAAAGTATAATCCTCGAACTCTAGTGCCAAAACAGGGCCTACATATCACGCACTTCCCGTAAATCGATTTCAAGGAATATATCCCAAATCCAACCTCCCTTTCCTTTCTTACTCGCCGGCGAAAAACAGGAAGTTGGTTTGTCTAATGCTGTTCAAAGTAAGGTGGCTGGAAGTAAACTTTTATCGAGATACAAGCTGATGCTTGAGCAATCTGCTAAAATGCGTTACGATAAATATTGGAAAGAACAATTTAAGCATTGTTCATTAGACGGTGAAGATCGGGTGGGACACTTCCGTCTTAATAATGCGCATCCAGCTAATGTTGTGTCAACTAGGAAACAGCTGCAACAAGGTTTCAAAGCTTAAGGGCGATGTGGAAGCAGAATCTTTTCATAGTTGACGAATTCGGCATCAGGGTGGAGTATCATCGCCGAAGGGAGGAGTTGATGGGTGTTTTGATAGTGACGAAAGCGGATATACTATAGGGTTGTGTGCAATATCGAGAGATGAAGAGCTCGACATAATGATGATGACTGTGGTGGTAGGTCACGGATGTTGGTGTACAGCTGAAATCTCAGGGCTAGTCGCCGCTAAACTCCCTATACAGCTGAAATACAGTACCGGATGATTAAGGATGTTAGGATTTTCCTTTAAACTTAGTCATCGCCTTCTGCTATCCGCCATCTTGGTGGCAAACGGAAGAGCAAAGGTCTCGGCTGAGAGCTGGAACATGCTGTTGGCGCAGCGACAACAATCCTCAAGGAGCTATACAAAATCTACCGGGGCGACTAGATAAGTCAAAGATTGGGGAGTATCGCATCGTCTTTGAACATTTCGAGCAGCCTTCAAATCCGGGGCGGGGCCGGTCCTGACGGAAAGGAGGGTTGCCATAGCAATTGTGGGCCCTCTATCTTGGGGAATTCGAAGACTGCGATGTGCAAGCGAGCAAATGACAGGCAAAGTGACTGCACAAGGCTTAGGAGGATGCCCAGGAAAAAAAATGTTCTGAAGGCTTTGTTGCAGAATTTTGCAATAGAGTAAAACCTGTATTATAATCTCTCCTGATTACAATGTTGTCGGATTCATGCCACTAACAATTGTCTGATTGTAAACTAAAATCCATATCATCCAACAATGAACTCCACTGAGGCGCATCTAATTCGGGTGCGACGGCGAGAAA
Source organism: Cudoniella acicularis (assembly GCA_013054445.1). Lineage (NCBI taxonomy): Eukaryota > Fungi > Ascomycota > Leotiomycetes > Helotiales > Helotiaceae > Cudoniella > Cudoniella acicularis. The sequence goes on from JAAMPI010001276.1 coordinate 1,594, forward strand.
CTCTGACCATAGCTGATCCCAACTTTCTTGCTCTGTAACTACCTCACTTATAAAGCTACTACTCTGTATCCCGTCATCAGCTGAGGTTCGATTCCCACTTTGTGAAGGTTGCATATTGATTGCTATTTCATCGCCACCAACCATGACCGATTTGCGAAGTTCGCGAGTAGATTGGTCATTTGATGTCGTCTCACTAAATGCGAGATTTAATTCATTCCCTATCCCGGTGGATTTTTTAGGCTGCGAGACTGAAATCTGCGGTCGCCGTTTCCGTAACGTTGACATAAGCGTCTGCATGTTTCTCTGAATTCCTTCCATGAGAGCACCTGACTTCTCCCCTGATTCCTCGAGCGTCTGATAAGTAGCAAGTACCATAGCCTTTCGAGCTTCGGCATCCGGTGCGTTTGGATTGAACGATACATCCGTAGCCAGAATAAGTGCCGCCATAAAAACATGCTCCATGACCGACCATGATCTCGCTGGATTGAATCCAATCTGTGTGAACTCATCATCCATCAAGCGCCGTAACTCCAGTACTGCCTTTGCCGAGCGGATGCACGTGCTGTGAGAATAGGAATATTTTGGGTTCGTCGAACCCTCAAGATGATATGGTCGGTGAAGCCGGCATAGACGCGTGTGGAGGCCGAAATGGATAATGATCCTTTGCCAAGTTATATTGGGACGCTCCTTACACGCTTCCCGGCTTTGCTGGATACTGATAGGGTCAAGTTGAAAGAAGACTGGAAGCTCTTTAAGGAAGGTCTGGAGCTTCTCGTCTAGCCCTAAAATAACGTCATACTCCGGCTCCTGGGATTCCAGTAAAATTGAGGGGATAGTATCGACAATTTGACGGCAAAGGTCTGCCAGCTTGACTCGGTAAATGAAGGCAGACATGGATGTGGGAGTGGATAGGGGAAAGTTGTGCTCCACCCCTGTCGGTGTTATGAATTCGTCGTCGACGTTGCTTGGATAATTCACATTCATGTGTTTTGGTTGGAATATATATGTACCTTCCTGGGGACCTCCCCAGAACGCAGTTAACCTATGACTTTTAGCGGGCCGTAGAAGAACTCGAGACAAAGGCAGATAAAACCCACCAATCAGATGCTACCATATTCCACCAAATCCGTCTCTGAACTTCTATTTCAATCATGTTACACCCTTTAAGTCTTCGTTCCTCGCGAGCCTTAGCCGTGTCTAGGCAATGAACTTTCATCGCACGTGCCATCAAAAGGCCACGAAACCGAAGTACATCGACTTTAACGTGAAAGCCGTTGACGTTGGTGAGTAGATGAATGAGATTGCCAATGGCTTCCAGAGCGGTGATTGACGGAGCCACAGGCCGATGATTATCCAATATAGACATCGCCAGGCGGCTGTATGCTGTGAAAGCGGCCTTCGCCTCTGCCTCCGTAGAGTTTAACTTCTCCAAAAGTTGAGGCGTCCATGCAATCGCTGCACTTGCAAAAATGCTGAAAAGAAGGAGTAAATTAGTCATACTAGGCTCCTCTCCCTCGAACACGCTCTGATATGTCTGCTCCATTAAGGCTCGCGTAGAAGGCATGTGGTAAACCCCAAATGTTAGCTGCAAAGTCAGAGCAAAATTACTGAATAACTCTCTGGCTTGTTTTATTGGAGGGAGGTGTTTAGCTACATATGCTATATCCACGGAAGGTTCATCTGGCGAGATGGATAGCAGATGGAAGCCAAATGGAGCGAAATCTGAGACAAGAGTAGATTAGAGCCTTATATTCCACAATAAGCCTAAAAGGGTTCATACTTAGGGATAGACTGCCATCTTTATCTCTTGCGCCATGCTCCGGCTGTGCCCACGCCGTCGATGTAGATTGAAGTGCTTGGTTTGATTTGTCGAAGACAGCTTTCTCCAATTGAAGGATTCGGTATAATGCCTCCTCAGCATTTCTTTGGAGAGGTGTCAGCTGGGTGAAGTACCAAATTAGGATCGCTTGATGAAGACATATTTACAAGGAAGCTGGTTCTGGCCGTGGGATTGCTAGAACATTTGATGCGTTTGTAGGCACCTGACTTGAGCCAATAGTAGCAAGAGGTACTTGCAGTGTTCCGCCTTCTTTCTGTGCCTCACTGGGTTCGCTTTGCGAAGCATATTCGCATTTGATGTTCCTTAGTGTGCAGTTGGAGCAAGGCTGATTGCGATCGCACCGTCGCTTTTTCTCCCGACAGTACTGACATGATAGAGGCGATCGGTTCCACCGATGGACCATTATGACTGGGGCGCCCCTGCTGTCTCGCTTCATGTTTCATCATTTAAGAATAGGTAATGATACATGATTGTGGAGAGAGAAGAAGATGGAGATCGGAGGAGTTGACACCCTGCACAAAAGGCCGCGACACTTTTCTGTATACGGTTAGTGTCATTTCCCCGTAGTTGGGACTCGGATAGGAGATAGAAAAATCAAGAAATAGAAGGTGTAGGCTAAAGCCATTCATGCAGCAACAGAAAATATCCGTGAATTTGATTGTATTGACTATTGCGCTTCAACTCCTGTACGAAGTAAAAAAATAAACACACCAGGAACGGCAGGCTACCTAGTCAATTCTGCCGTTCTTACCGCAAGGCGGTGTAACAGCCGCAAATCTAACCGAAACTCATGAGCCATACATTTTAACAATAACAACGACAACTCCAAAAGTTAGCATGTGCCCGGAACCTCAAGGTGACTCAGAGTTCCTCCTTGTCTATGTCATAAACCGAATTCTTTTGTACAGCACCCCAATTATCCAATCCAAAAGCCCTAGAAACCCACATGAACATCCAAATATTGAGCCCCTTAAGCCACAAACCCCGAGGCCCAGCTTTTTTCCTGACTTCCGCATTGCGTCCAGCAAGGTTGGCAATTTCGTCAACTCGAGGCCTTCTGATCTGGTCAAACCTCTTATAAATATCACCCAGAGAACGAGTCTGATCCTCCAAAAGGCGCGAGAGCAAAAATGCATCCTCCAGCGCCATGGAGGCACCCTGACCCGCATGAGGCAGCATAGCATGAGCAGCATCACCGAGAAGCAAACACCGACCTCTAAACCAAGCGCCTCCAGGGGGTAACCTATATATAGGGTAGATCTTTATGACAGAGGTCTTGTCAACGATCTGTTTCATCACACTACCCCATTCGCCACGCGCGTTTTGCAACAACCCAAACAGATTTGACTTGGATTTTTCCACCTCTTCTTTGCGATGCACTTCCCACCCATCCCTAGTATCGCCCGACTTCGGCAGCGGGACCTGCCCAGAAAATCCCCAGAAGATCTCGTCATCTGATTCGGTACAAGTCGTAGCCATGAACATTCCCTCCTGCGTCAGCATGGCGTTAAGCCCTCGAATCTGCGACGCTACAGATCCAGGCAAAACTGAAGCGGGGATGAGCGAGCTAAGGCCCGCAAACCCAGAATACTCTGGGATCTGGAGAGGGTCGACATATAGCCGGCGAACATAGGAATGGATGCCATCACATCCGAGTAAGAGATCCGCGGTATCGGTCGTGCCATCGGAAAAGGTCACCGTGACTCCATCTTCATTGTCTTCGATAGCAGTGAGTCGCTTGTTGTAATAGACGGGAATCTCAACTTTGTGAACTGCTTCAAGCAATACATTGAGCAGGTCCGTTCGCTTGATTCGCATGTACCCGAATCCAGTCTGCTTCCGAGCCAAACCAGCAATATCCTGCTTCCACAAGACGCTGCCCTGGAGTGAACGGATGACTAGATTTGAGTGGCTGCTACCGCATGATAGGAGCGTATCGTGTAAGCCCAATCGATGTAGGAGTCGCAGGCCATTGGGTTGGATCCCAATTGCACCACCAAGTGTTGTGGGCTCTGGACGAAGCTCATAGACGCTGCAGGAGATATTAGTTTTCTGATGTAGACGCAGGGCGGTTGAGAGACCGGCTGGCCCGCCTCCGATGATGATTGCCTACGACTGATTAGAAGAAACACGAATATGGTCGAGAAGTACACTCACGGTTCTTTTTCCTGACATTTTTCTGTGATTTAGATGGTGAATTTGAAGTCTAAGCTGATCTGTTGGGCAGTCAAAAAGGCTTACCTTATAGTCGGGGGCTCGGAGGAATCCGCGGAAACCCGCGGCGTTTTTTGCTGTATCTGGTTAGTAGCTCCGCCGAGTGACTCTAGAGGGCAAAGGAAATACAACGTCATGGAATAATTACCCTGTATACGCATCATTAACGTCAGTCTAACCGCTGATCAAAATCTTCAAGGTACTGCTGATTAAAATATTTAGGCCCTGCTCGATACGCACCAACGGCCAGACCGTTTACACCTTCGTTTGTAGGGTACGCTTATTTTGGCATCAGGCAACAAGGCAGGAATTACGATGTTCAGGCAGTTAAGCGAGGGTATACGAGGCATCATCAGGCTTTCTTACTCTTAACAAGTGAGATACTACCCTACGATACTCTTACCTTATACAAATAACCCCTTTAAAGTAATAGCTATAAAACTTACTATAACCTATTCTTAATAATTTAGTAATTACGATAATTTAGGTGTTTTTAAAATTATAAATTTACGTTAATTAGTTATGTTATAATTAGGGCTTATTTATAATAGAAAATATCTCTAAGTAATCTTCTTCGTGAAATAAAGCAGCGTTGTTGAATTTGTATGTGTTTCTGTTGATGCCCTGTTGCTTGATGCTATAGTAAGCGTACCCCGTTTGCACTTCGTTTAATCTTCAAGGGAGCTACAATAATTTCAATAGGAGCTCAGTTGGAACACGAAAAAGGTACGCTAGAGTAATGCGGACTTATCAGACCTACATATCCGTAATAAACGCGACGCTCTATTATCATTAAAAAAAWAAAAAATAAAATAGTATAAGTATAAGTTATTTAAACTGCTTTTACTTAATATGACTAAGGTTTTGGGCTTTAAGAATATCACTAAAGTGGACAAAACGTGAGGTCAAGAAATAAGTTACAAAACAAATGATAAGTAAATCATAACTAATAAGCCTTAAGTAAGTTCTTTGGAAAGGAAATACGTAAATTAGAATCATAAAAGGTTAAATATGTGATTAGAGCGTTTTGAATAAAATTACATTATTTTGTGTTGAAATACTTGTGATTTGGTTGAATATTCAGTTGTACTACGGGACTTTCACCTCGAAGGGATGTCGGGGTAATTATCATGCTTGCGTCTATAGAAGACTTGATCCTTGATCCTACTGGTGCCTTGTAAACCGTTCCGGTCGCTCGTGTCCTGCGTTCGCAAATTGATCGCAACACTCGTCTTCGTGTGGATCTATTCAGTCTTGGATCTAAAGTTGGTTCCAGCGATTTCAACATCAGGTTAATGATCCCTTTAGTGGGACTGGTTGTAAACAACGCTCCTGACGTGGAGATATGGAGTGTCGTGTTTGACCTGGTCGCACGCACAGGCCTCCGACTGCCTTCGAAAAAGCCATCTTCGATCCAGCTCGGCTTCGCAGAGAGGAATCGAGCAGACACACGACGAAGTCGACCAGCGAATCCTCGAGGAACTCACGAGCCGCGTCTACGACAATGTTGGAGGTTTCTATGAGCGATAGTTTGAGGGGAAGGCGTGGTCAAACAAAGCGGGGGATATCTACAAAGAGTCGATGGCACAATATACAGAAGATAGCTGGTGTGGTTGGCCAGAACCTTCTCTTTAAAGCCCTTTTTTGAGTGGTTCATGAAGTTCCAGGACACAGTCCTCAAGAGATTTCTCCGCAAATACTACACATCCGCGAACAAAGTGTTGAGGGGCTCGGAGGCAGATCGCAAACTTGATATATTCCTTGCCCCTGCCGACGCTGCCTTCCAAGACGGCAAACGCGATTTGTTAAATGTTCTTGTTATTGGGAAACACAAACAGAATCCCAAAGAGGATCGTTTGATAGCAACACTCATACAATTAGCGGGCTACGCGCGCGAGATGTTTGGAAGTCAACTTGATCGGCGATTCGTGCCTGGTTTTACGATTTGCGGAATTAGGCTTGAACACGTTCATTAAGCGCGATGGAAACGGCAAGTACATCGTCGCAAGAAATGTGAGATCTCCTTGGAGGATAAGCTAATAGCCTCGACAAAAGCGATGGTGTGTAGGGGAACCACATGCTATCGAGGAAGGAGAAGTGATTCAACAGAGTGGGAGTATGTGGTTATGTTTGCTTGGCCGTCTGATAAAAGGCAGCGGGAGGGAAGGTTATTGAGGTTGGCGAGAGAGAGGAGTCACAGGCGTTGCTGAATGGTTCCATCATGAACAAATTCCCATCGATGGGAGTATGGACATCATTGCAAGGTTGCGGAAAGGCATGAAATTTGGGCTACCACGGAAACTCTCCAACAAAGTTTCTTGGATCGATAATAGTATGGAGTCTAGCCGAGCAAATTCGAGAACAAGAAGCAGTCTCCGGGGAAGATCCAGGAGCAGTGCGGGACGCTTGACCGGTCTCGGAATCACCACAAACAGCAGCCTAGTTTCGTCTTCCGGGCAGAAAATAAAACGAGACGAAGGATCTGCGCCTGAGAGGCGTATGGCAACCGAATACACACCTGCTTGATAACTTCACCAGCTGGACGACCACTTCATTCATACAAATCAGTCAGCGAGCTTTTGGAAGCGTTTGGCGATGCCATTGCGGGTCATAGGCCCCTTCTAGAGGATGGGAAGATGCTCCATCGGGACATCTCTGAAAATAATATCATCATTACAACCCCTGCTGCCGAAGGAGATCCGAAAGGAAGACTGATTGACATGGACTTGGGAAAGGAGTTGAACAGCGTGCCTAGTGGAGCTAGTCACCGGACTGGAACCATGCAATTCATGGCAATCGAGGTACTCCAAGGCAAGGGCCACACTTATCGGCACGATCTGAGTCTTTTGTCTATGCCTTTATATAGATGTGCATTCACTACGGCCACAACACAGAACCTGACGGTGAAGAATTAGCTGCGCCAAGTTCAAAGCCAAACAAGAGGAGGGTGAGACCCACGAAAACAAGCATACTGCGAGGTTGGTATACTGGGACCTATGCAGAAATTGCCAACATTAAGCGCGGTCACATGGTCGGTTTCGAAGATATCACTGTGGAGTTTGCACCTGAGTTCATAAATCTGAGGCAGCTGGCTGAAGATCTAATGGACGTTCTCTTTCCAATTCGGGGTAAGCTTTTCATAGGAACCTACAAAGACCGCAACATCATGTACGGCGGGATAATTAATGCATTCAACAAGGCGATCAGTCATTTGGGAGAGGAGCAGGCAAATCCATAGCCGGACCATAGGCGAAGCGAGGACTAGGCATCAGCATTGAGAGGCGTATTGTTTGGGGAAAGCTGTACGATACAATAATACCATGGATGCAAATGAACCCACGACCTATTGTGTAATCCACCAGTTATTTCCGACAAAGATATCGCTGCACGTAGCAACGCCCACAAGATGTGAAGGGAAACCACATTTTGCCTTAGCGACCTCAGCCTTATATCTGCCTCCAAAATCAACCTCGCCATATCTTATGTGGATGTTTCTTTCGCCAAGTGCATCTGATCTCGTTCTTTATCCCTGCTACTCTCGCTTTGAAGGCTGGTAGTAGTGGTACAACTAGATTTATTGGGTCTGATCATCTTGTACTTCCATTGAATTCTGCTGAAGCCCTGGTGTCACATGACCAGACACTCTCCATAGGAGGCCCACCAGCTCAGAAGGTTCGCAGAACGCACGACTTATTGCATAATACGACAAATTGTTTCTGATAAAGACGCTGCACCTCATGTCTCCTTCCGATGCCGACATCTTTAAAAAAAAAATTTGGTGGTGTTTCGCCCATGCATCTAACCTCCTCCCTGCCTTTAAAAGCCGCTTCCCTCTACCGTAGGGGGTCTCTCACTTAATCCCGCTAGTGATCTAATGATCCTTCCACTAGGTATGTATTATCCACATACGTTAAAACGTTCACATCATTGTAAACTGAAGACAACACACAATCTGGTCCCTTCTCGTATACTTACGCCTATTAGGGCCAAAACTTCAAAAGAAAAGGTTTCCAAGTAACACTAAACTCAAAGGATGGCTGTTACGAGCTTGGGAAGTAATAAATATACATTATTGAAATTATTAGCCATCCAAGGCTAGGGTGAAACCTATTTGAGGTTCTTAGTTCGTTTTTGTTAGGCCCTCGAGTGGGATTCCCTTGCAAACCTCTGACGCCCGTCCTATACCACTTCAGAAGTCTCCTGTACGTCAATTTCGATCCCCCAGAAACCCCTGTCGAACTCCCAGTCCATCTGCCTGGCCGTTGCCCTGTCCATCCTCCTCTTCAGATCCGTGTTCCTCTACCTCTTCCAAGCCATGAGCAGGGCCCGATGGCTTGTTTTCAGAGACTACAGGTGGCTTTCCAGGTCCTCCCACCATACCAGCACCAGTAAATGTAGGGCACTCTCCCGAGAGATCAATCATTGTCTTGCCTGCTGTTTCGGCCCACTGCTTGCTCGTCATCGTCATCCCGTTATGCTCCTCCGGATATAAGAAGGTGGTGAATATGCGTCCGGGAGCAAGCCTTTGCAGATGTAGACGCAATCTGGCAATGCTGTTGCTGCCAAAGAGTACCGTGATAATTGCCGCGATGGTGATGAGGAGAAGAACCAGAGCTACGAGAAGAGCTGGGACGGCGTAGGGCCAGTGGTATTTTACTCGAGAGACTGTAGGTGTGACCGATATTGGGATTATATTCTTGGTCGCTGCGTTACCGGGGCCAAGCACTCCTTTGGTTCCGACAACGGCTTGTGCTGTGACATCCGTCCAGATGAGGTTTGGAATTTGAGATACCTGCTCCACAGATCTGGATAGATTTTGCCAGCGCACCAACATGCCTATGTCGGTTGTTCCGGTATAGTCGACTGGATTGGTAGTAGAGGCGGGCTGGTTGGCGTCTTGATCGTAGACAGGATCCATGGCTCCCATAAAAGCATCGGTCCCGGCAAGGAATTCAAAACCAATCGTGTTGAGAACCGCGTCATCATACGATCCAGGAAGATAGAGAGAATTGCGACGCAGTGTTGATACGTTTGGGTGGTTGGCGTATTCATCGGAGACCAATCCCCAGATTGCATTTAAGTCGGTTGTGAGAAACTCGGTATTTTCTACACCCCAAAGTGGCAACTCCTGACCCTCCGGATACACTTTATCCTGGATGTTTGCAATCGCAAGATTTTCCAGTAAGGCATCTGTTCCGTTATAGCTCAGAGAGACCGTCTTGATAGTTGCCTTGAGCGCACTGGCACACGTGTAGAGCGGTTGCGACCATTGACTCCCACTTTCAAAGATGAGGCTGTTCCCGGGGTTTTGACGCTGCGGAGCACCATAGATCAATCCACAGATCACGAAGGCATTAGTGATATTGGCTAGGGCCGGATTTCGAAGGGCCGTACCACCTCCTCCGCAATAAAACTCTATGTATACAAGTCAGAGGCTTGATTACATGTTCGGAAGGGCAAAACTTACCACTAATTAGACTGAAATTTGCAGGCGAGATGTAAAATTGGTTCGACGGAGTCCCACTCCCAGCTGGATTGGATGAGTTTAGCACCTCAGTGCTCCCACTCCAAACACCTGTGAAATCCCCAAAGTACTGCGTAATCTTAAGACTGAGAAAGGATGCACCGGCGCCGGAATCGACCGAGAGTTCTGGCAGCTGGAATGTTTTGTTCAATACCGAGTTCATATGAGAGAAGGCCGTGCTCCCTGCTGTACCATTGCTGTCGTCCGTGATATCGTAGTACAGAGCTGAATAGTAGTTGTTCCACCACGCAGCTGCGTAAGCTCTGGTCCACAAGTCGAGATTTGATTGAGGATCGGTCATGTTAGGAGCAGGATATGTGTGCTGAAGGTCGGCAAACCCACCTCGGTCCGTCAATACAAGATTTCCTACGGCTGAGAACGAGGCGTTCGCGGATTTTACAATGGTATAGTCAACAGTTAGATTGGTATTGACACACACCGTCTCAGGTTCGACAAAGAGAAGGTCTTCTGTCCACGTCACTGCGTTCTGAAATCCCGGCGGGAAGGTGTGATTTCGAAAACCGACACCTCCGTTCACCATATCGACGACCAGACCCTCAACCAACTGGACTTCGTCATTCATAACCAAGCTCTGCATATTTCGAAACTCCGAGATTAGGTAGGCAGAGCCATTATCGTACATTGGAGCAGAACTGGTATAGTATCGTCTCCACTGAATGTCGAAGAAGTTCGATACAGTGGTGTTTTGGTCTGTACCGCTGGAGTAGATATCCATGATGATTTGTGGAATTTTGGTGTCGTATCCGTAAGGGTAAGTTATATTTTCGCTGTTGTTGGAGTCTTTGACGATAACTTCAACTGTATCGGAGAATGGGCAAGGGCCATTTAAGCAATCCCGAGAAAATGGGAGGGTGCTTCTCAAAGGAGTTCCAAGTCCAAACGGTGTCTTATCCTGGATGTACTGGAATGTGACCTGGACACTGTCTGTTGAAACAAGGGCGTCATAAAGGCCTAGAGGCGTGATGATACCTGCGAGTGTGATCAAGATTGATATCCAGGTGACCAGACGTGTCACCAGGAGGATTCCGGTCCTAGCACCATGGTTTTGAGAACTATCTGACTGAAGAATGAAAGGCCAAAGTGATCGTTGAAAAGCTACTGAAGAGATCGTCCTGAGGATGCTTAGCGATCACCCAGGAGCACTGGGCGGAATACTTACCAGGTAGTTGCCGAGTTCTTGTCATCTAGAAGTCCGGAGAGTATCAAAGTGAGGCCACTCGGGGCCCAGAGACGCGCTTTAATTCTAGATGAGAATAGCTCACAATAAGGCGCGCAGAGGGCACCTACCAATGAATATCACAGCCGCAATGATACCAGCAACCTGACCGACAGTTATCTGCACCATCCCGACAATGTTGTACTGGCGTGACTCCGAGAACGTTGACCCCGCTCTCCAGGAAGATTCGTATTAACACAGAATTGAAATCTTGAAGAAAAAGGTGCCACATTGGCCCACAAGGCGAACGATTCTAAAATAAGGTTGGAAGCATGGGGAGGCTACGCCTTATGCATCGGCATCAAATTAAGCCGTTCGAAATACGGAGGCTGAAGGCGTCAACGGTTCCTTGTTCCCTCTCAGGGGTCGAGGCGGGGTAGGAGAAACTTTCTATTGGGCCACGACCAGTTGATCTCGCTAGGATTATTTAAATCATTTTAATCGTGCGATGTAGAGCCATACAAGCGATCTATCGAGATTACACAATGCACATCGATGGATAAGCTTGCAGCTGGCGAGCTGCACGTTGTCGGCTTGAAATGTACATGGGTCCAAATAATTTCCCCTTCCCTCTCAGGGACATCGTGAACTCTCTGTCCCATTTGGCATCTGCCTCGAAAATGTTTCGCTCTTCAGCAGCATTGTTCTTGACAGTTTTGGTGTCGTTGACCTTCAAAATCAATGCAGAGGCCATAGCTACGCCCCCCTCACCAACACACCACAACCTTGCGGCATCAGAAGAGTTGCGGAGACGGCAATCGGGACTGAATGGCACGGATTACTGCTGGGGAGAGGGTGCTGAGAATGGCATCTGCGCCATCGCAAACAACCTCCTCCTACTTTGCAGCGGATTTATAGACGACAGCGACGAAACGCTATATCCTAAGTGTTTCTGCGGCAATGGCCAGATATCAGCACAACAAGCGTGAGTTTGAAGTCCTCATAATTTTAAGAAAGGAGCTGCATGCCAATTGACCATCGCGTGTAGGTGCGATTGGTGTCTCCTGGACTTCAATCTACCAGTTGGCGGCGGCACTTACACAGTCGACACTTCCAGCTGTGCCAGCGCATCTGCCACGATAGCTCCAATCCCGTCGAGTATCCTTGCGTCGATATCAACTTGGAATGTCTCGTTCTCTGGTTTCTTGGCAACTGCATTTAGTTCTGGAGCAAGTGGTTCGAATTCTGCTTCTACGGGGCAGGTAACACAGTCTGCGACTGGTTCAGTTAATTCTGCCTGGACTTCGACATACACATTGGTGGGTGGCGCTTTGCCGACAAGCACGACTTCGGGGGGACCTGAAGCGACGTTTTCAGCACCTGCTACTGGGTCGAATGCGAGTGGTACAGAAAGCCAGAGAACTATTAGCAGTGTTACTGTGATCGCTTGGATTTTGCTCTTTGGTGTATCCTTTTTGTATGTAACTCTGCTTTAATTAAAACGTCCATATCGAAGAACAGGCGACTCAACGGACAACGTACGTTACCCTGTTTGAGCAATCCCACAAAATATTGGACCACATGTGGTGTGGACTGGAAGACATCATGCACGATAAAGCGCAAGCCTCCGACTGGAAGATCTTTCGACGTCTTATGCAAGGAAAATGGTCTATGCCGCTGCTCCGAACAATGCTGTTGCTAGCCGCCATGGTCGGTTGTGGGTTGGGTCTCTCGGCCGTAACCTGGGTACGAAAGCGGCTTGTACCAGTTTTATTGTTCTTTGGGGCTAGTCAGGAAGATCCTGTTCTTTCTCTCCTTGCAAATCATGCCCGCAAAAGCGAAAATTCGATGAGCTCGCGTATTGTGTACAGCGTCGGCCGGCATTTGCAAGGAGAAGAGGGCGAAGGGTTTTGCCGAGATCTGGTACTCGTAGATCCTGAAACGAAACTGCCTATTGGTATCTTACTAGACTTCCTGCCCTATCTACGGACCGATGAAAAATATGTAGAACGAGTAAGTATGCTCTATATTAAAGGGTCTGACAAAGACGAGAAGGACAACATAGGAGCAAAGCTTGCTTATTGTCCGCTGGGCTCGGTGTGAGAAGTACTTTAAGACGATTTTGGATTTTGTTCTTATTTGTCTAATACTCAATTACTTGGGTAATTTAAATAACAGTTTTTATTGTGAAGGGTCCAATGTATAGTTGGTGTCACCTAAACAAAACAACCACCTTAATACCCCACCTTATAACAACAACTCCAACCAAATGGACTCAGAGAACAGAGGGCAGCATTTACACGCCTTACTAACAACTGTGCGGCCAGTATCAATCCTCCCCATCGGGCGTTCACGGTGTTCCTGGTCCACAAGAACAATTCTCCCACCTCAAGTTCGTCAGTTTGCACGTCTGGTATCACGGTCCTATCCGCAAAGGAAGTGAGCCCACTTCCCTTTCCGCCATATTCGGAGGGGGCCATGCCCTTTTCAAAGAACTGGACAATGCTTTTAGCAACGTCCGTAGATTGGCGATTCCCAAAGCCGGTTTTCCCATTGCTTTGTAAGTTCAATTTTCACAGTTTCAATAATTCCTACTGAATCCAAGTCTTACCACACTCAGGTACCTCTTCACTCTGGATGAGTGGCGCTCTGTACTTCCTGACGGTTCCTTGAAATGGAATTTCGGCACTCGAGAAAATCGACTCCAATTTTGGGCTTTTTGCGTCGATTTGCCGGTCAACTCATGGATCCACCCCTGATATCTGTGCAAAGTCCTTCCTCGCATGCTGAACACCCCTTGGCTATTCACCAGCACAGTCCCTCCCACTGCCCAGCTACAGAACATAAAGAGCAGTGTCAAGGCCACGACCGAGATGCATTTGACGTACATCATCGATGTTTGCTATCTACACCTGATTGATCATGATCCAGCTACTGAGAAAGCTAAATGGAACTGGAGCAGCAGTGAAACAAAACCATTCAATAATGCTGTAAGTGTTGTTACTTGAAGCGTTTCTACTGATGCTAATTCTACTTCGCCTCCAGATTTCCTCGTGTCTACGAGCTTTTCTCACAACGAATGACGTGACGGCTCTAGAAATCCCATTGGTTCAATACCTTGTTTGGTCCCAGGTACGAAGCTCAAACAAGCCTCTTTGGGAATCGAGGGATTACTGGTGAATGGTGCACCAGCCGGGATTTTTGGTTTGGGTAGCTGCGGTTTGGTGTTGAGGGCTAGGGTTTGTTATTGCAGCAGGTTATTCGGTTTGCATAGCAGCGTGGCCTCGTCGGATCGACAGGTTTACACAATGAAACGGGTTTTCATGTGGTTACATGGTGCGCCTGACAGTAAGGCCTCGTCGAATCGACAGGTTTACGCAGCGCAATATTCTCAAGGTTTTATCTGATCTGGATAATAGTGGCGATACCTTGTCGGGCCGACAGGTCAACACAATGAACTATTTTCCACCTTAATCTACCAAAATCTTTGTGATCCACCGCTTTCTATCCTTCTCTTCTACTGATCAATCTCCTTGAGATATTTAAAACTGTCATATGAAACATCAATTTAATTTAATTAAATCCGACATATCAAGTGTTTCGTGCTTTGGGTAGCATTGACACCGATCATCGTGACTGCCCCCCTTTCCAAGCTCGCTTAGCACCCGCCACCCTGCAACAAATCCCTAAACATCGATTTTCCACATAAATCTCAGCAAACCCCAACTTACGATGTAGCCACTCCCGTGAGTAAGTACATTTCCCATGAGAAGCCCCTCGCGAAAATTTTGAGCTGCTGTATTATATGGGTTGCAATATAAGTTACTCATTAGTGAGTGGGATCGCAGATTTTCGGCGTGCACAGCGCGCCGTAAATCGCCTAAATAATGAAAGGTTGGAAAATTATAGGGGCGTGATTGCTAAGTTACAGTGTATCGCCTGCTGTAAATTAGCGATTGTAGGGTCCTAACTGTCGCATTAGCATTGTGCAGCAACATGTGAGACGAAGGTGAGTAATTGCGTTTGAAGGAAGCACTTGAGAATCAAACACGATTATAGAAACAATGCGAGAGTGGTAGTAATTAATATGTAGTTGTACACGCTACGAGAAAAAGTGCACGTTCAATGGGTGCCGGATGCCAAGCGAAACAAAAAGGGGAGGGAGGATGGGTAGAAAAGCCACACCTCTCCTTCAAACCCTTTCTACGAACCCCCTATCCTCTACAATCTAGAAGATTCCACGAAAAGAGAAAGAAAAAATCGCTCATACAAAAAATTCCATCATTTATTCG
>JAAMPI010001277.1:0-16630 GCA_013054445.1 Cudoniella acicularis
ACTCCGTATCTAATAAATAGGCCTAACGTAAATAACGACCCGAATATCTAGCCGGTTAATACTTAATCTAAATATATTAGTAGCTATTATAACTCGTCTATCTATACTCTCCTACGCCTTCCGGATCTCGTCTTTAACGGCTATATTACCGACGTCCCGATAATATACGTAACAATCTAATATACGGCTGACCTCTTACGTAATAATAATATTACTATTATATATAATAATCTTAGCTAGTACTAGGTATTCCTTTAATTTATCGTCGACTAACCGGCAAACGGCCGCTACGTCCCCTCTCTTAAACTCGTCCTCCTTATACTTAACGACGGAATACGCGATGTTAGGACGGCTAATAGTAGACCGGAACATATAAACATCGTCCGCCTTAATCCTTATAATACTTATAAATTCTAGCTCGGTATATAGTAGTAATATAGCCGTTAAATAAACTATCTATACCCCCTTTTCCGTCAACTCGCCTAATTACCGTATTTTAGGCCGGAACTCGGCTATATTATCTAATACCGTATAACACTCGTTAAATACGACCCGATCTAACTGATATAACCCTTATAACCGGTCTAAAAACGTACTAAACGTCTTATTAACGGCTGACTCTAGCGTAATAATAATAATTTGGCTAGGGGAATAGTATTATCGGGCGTCCTACTTAACGTACGAAATACCGGCTTACTAATACTATTCTACTATATAGTCTTATAATAAAACTAATAGGCTAATAACTACTATCGTCCCGGAACTCATTCTCTTAGCTAGTAACTAGAATAATAACGTCTTCCTAACCCCGGTGCCTATCACGGCTATAATAGGGCTCTAGTACTTTATAATAGCTTATAACACGGGCTCTTATAATCTACGGAACCGTGCTTCGCTCTCTAACATTTTCTCTAACTCGATATAGATATCAACTCCTCGTAATCGCTTTTATCGGGCTAACTACGCGTCTTATATCTCTTTCTTATATACCTGCCGCTTTCTCTTAGCTCTCCCGCTTATCCTAACACCCTAGTATACTAACGGAAACCCTAAAAAACAATACTATACGTGGCTAACCCGCCGGAACTTCTTACGCTAGCTAATAATAGAATTGTTATCTTCTATTAACTCTCGGGCGTAAATTATACCTATAACGTAGGTCCCGTACCCGGCTTATAAATCTTATAGATTATCCTTATCCGCGTTGTCCTTATCTTAACCCTGACTTTCGTCTAACTTACTCTTCTCTTTTTTAAATCGGTCTTCGGGATAATATCTCCGGGATATAGTAATAGTAATCTAGCGGTAACTACTAATATTTAACCCCTCGACCCCTATCTACCTTACCGTGGCTTGCTTTAAAATCTTCCGGGCTCGTTCGGATGTCTATAAACGGCTATAATACTACTTAGACAAACGTTATTAGGCCTAGTGATCTTGTTCCGATTTCCCCGGGCCGGCTTAAGAAATCAACTCGGTCTAATCGTTATATATACGACTACCCTAGCCCTTTATAGCTTCTCTTGATCGACGTTTAGGGCCTGTCTATTACCGGTACTCCTTTTTTTGACTATCCCCTTATAAAAACGGACTACTACTCGGCTTCCCTATTATTTAGAATTATAACTTCTTTTAAAACGATAAAACTATTAATAAAAAATATATTAATAACTCTTTTATCTCTCGTAATAAATACCGGTAGATGATCTTAATATTTCTACTACTCCGATATCTTTTATAATACGTAATAATAAACGTAACTAATCTCTCTTTAATAAAAATATTCCTTACTCCCTCGTACGCCGTATTTTTTTTATCGTATTCCTAATAACTCGGGTACTCTAGCTAGCTAACTATCGTATAAATATATCAAAATCTATAATAACTCTTAGAACTGCTCTATATAACGCTAGTATACGGCTACGGCTCCCTACTTTACTATCCCCGTATCTATAAACTATTCTCTTAACTCCGCCTCTTTATATATCCGCTTATATAACCACTATTACTTATATACGGCAAACTAGTTCCGCTCGTCGTCTAAAAACGACTATCTAACCTTCGTCTCGGACGGCTAGTCTACTATCTTGTCTTAATAAATCGGCGACACCTGCTTCCTATCTACCTCTCCGTCTCTACTCACCCTAACGCCTATCAACTTCTTAAACAGCTCTACTCGTGCTTCCCTAACTAACCNNTAAATTATCCCCCGGAACTAGCTTATACTAAACCGGATCTTAGGGTATAAAACGTCGTCCCTAATCTATTAGATCTTCCCCTCGGCCGTAGTAGTATACCGGATCTTAAACCCGTACGACCGGCTACGGTATAACTATTATATAGGCTTAAGATCTTATTCGTCGTAGGCTATAGTTATAAATATACGAACCAAACGCCGTATTAATATATAATAGCTATCTGCTTTATCCCGGGCTTACTTTACGCTTAACCTACGGCTCTTATACTATATAATAGCTTCCCGTCGCCGCTCGTACGTCTCTTAAACCACTATTAACCGGGCTAACTTGATTACGGCTAAATATTTAGGCGTATAATCCTCGGTATCTAACCACCCGTCGTCTTCTCGTATGCCTAAAACGGCTAATCTACTAATTAACACGCTCTTATACTCGTTGTCCTATAATAGCTAGTTTAATAACGTAATCTATAACCGTAAAATCTGCCGCTAGATCCGGACTATCTATTTAATCTCTTCGTCTAGCTCTCCCTCCTTCTTTTCCCCGCTTACTAAATCTCCCTACTCCTTCTTCTACTATATAAACTCCTTAATATTCGTCTATACCTCTTAAATAGCTATCTACTATCTCTCTATTAACTTATACCCCGGCCGCTTCTCGGGCTTAATGTCTTTAGACCGGAAAATATAACGTAATAACTATTTATATACCTCTATATATACTATTATTATAGTAATATCTATCTAACTATCAAACGGTATCTAGACGTCTTTATCTACCTCTTTTCGGTTTGCTTTAAATAATACCTCTAACCTAACTACTAGTCGAATATAATAGTATTATACGTCTTAAATCATCTAATCAAACGCCTTATATAACACGTCTAACTCGGGCTCGTTATCTATAATAGGGGTAACTAATACTCGTAATTCCTTTCGATCAAACGCTTTTAAATACTTAACCTACCCTATACGACGTAACTATAGATTTGGCTCTCGGGCCTTCTCTAGTTCGATAATCTAGCGACGTACTTCCTCTTCTACTTACTATATAGCTTACTTTAACTCTGTCTTTACGGCGTTTAAATCGATATCTCCGGACGACACTATAGGACTAGCTTCGACTACTTAGACCTTAAAAAACTAGGCTCCCGGTCTACGAACAAAAAAATACTAGTAATAGACGTCGCTTTTCTATAAAAATTGTCTTTCTATCCCTATTTTAGGCCTACCCTTTTACTTATTCTCCTATCTATATTTCTTTCGATAATATTTTCGGATCTCGTCTTCGTTATAAATAATAAATCGGTATAGCCTTTAGGCTTTATCTTATAATCGATATTATATTCTATTTGTCTTAAGTAGTTATAACGCGAGAATAGGGGGGCTACTTGCTAATAGTAAAACTAACTAATATAACTCTCCTCGATCCGTAATTAACCCTTTAATAGCCTAGACTTGCTTAATAATACGCGTTCGTTTCTCTTAAGGTATATTATACTTGTCTTCGTCTTTTAAATACGTATTAATATAACTAGGTAATACGGTATACTTATATTAAGAACATATAACTACGCGCTAACTTAAGAAATATACGAATAGATCTATAATAGAAATATAAATCGAATTAAACTGATTCTCTCTCTACTCTACTCTACGCGTCGTCTTACTTAACGCGTTCTAAATCTATATTCCGAACCTATATATAAGATAACTAGCTATAATTTCCGATTTTATACTTTTATGATTTTATATCTACTTATACTTAAACCTAGGGTTTTTACTTACCTAGCCTATATACCTACTCTCTTTTATTAAAAATTAATCTACTAAATCTAACCCTTAATAAATAATTCTATAATAGGCTCTAGGTAATATATTTAACGGGGTTAGTATCGTATATACTCGGGCTAACTTATATTTAAATTTAAGCTATATCCGAGCTTATTTAGACGTAACCTTAATAAGTCGGGTTAGCTAAGTCGGGTTCGCTTCTTCGGTAATTTTACGCTAAAAGTTTATATAAGAAATAAAGTCGGGTTAACTAAACCCGACTTTCTAATTATAGATAGGCCGCCTTTAAATCGCTAGCGAGAAAATATAGATAAAAGACCTATTTTTTTATATCTAGCTTATAGCTCGCCTTTATTAGCGAATAATATTATTAACTATTCGACGGCGTCTTTCGACTAATAATAGCCTAAAACGAGATATAATAGCTAATAATATATTAATATAAAGAAGATAAATAAATAAATAATAAATAAAAAGGTTTTAAGCCTTTTTTTTAAATTATAAAAGGCGTTTATATTTTATAGTTATAATAAGTTATATATATTAAGATTTACGCTTTTAGGCTTAATTAGATATATTACGTATATTAAGAGTTATTATTTTTAGATAATATCGTACGTAACTCTTTCTTAAGCCTTTTAAGAGTCGGCGCGATATTATAAGCGATTAAAGACCTTTTAGACACGTATATAATATCGATTTAGCTTTAATCTAGACGCGTATCGCTATCGTTATAGTATTACTAGAAAAGGCTCGCTATTATAATAGTTTTAATATTCGTAATTTTTTAAAACTATCTTATTTTATTAGTTGTCGCCTAACTATTAGACTAAGTCGTCTTTTATAATATCTAATTTATCGTCGTTTTAATCGTTAAACTTTATTAATTTATCGTCGTCTTAATCGTTAGGCTTTATTAAGTCGTCGTCGTTTAAATATATATCGCTATCTACGTTATCGTCGTCTTTATTATTAAGCCTTATTAATTCGTCTTTATTCGAGTTTATAATAGCTTTTAGTTTATCTTTATCTAGGCTTATAGCCTTATTTAATTCGTCGCCGACTTATAGCTTAAGAGTATATAACTCGCTTTTATTTTACTTTTATATAAAAAGTATCTAAAGACTATTTTAAAGACTAATATAACGCTAATAAATATTTTTTTTATTTTTAAACCGTTATTTTATAACTAGTTTTTTATAAACTATTATTTTAAAAATCGTTAATATTTTAAAAGTTATTATAATTTATTTTTTATTTATCTTTTTAATCGTTATTATTAAATAATTATCTTTAAAACGTTATAACGTTTATAAACGACTAATTAATTATAACTTATTTTATATCTTTTTTAAGATTATTTTTTAAACGACTTATTATTAAATAAACGATATTTTTAAAGATAAGTCTTTTTAAATCGTTAATAAAAAAATATAAATAAAAAAACTATTTATTTATATTTAGTTTATAATTTATTTTTATTAATAAATAATATCTTTTAATTAACGATAATCTAAAATAAAATATAATAGTTAATAATATATTAATATAAAAAAGATAAATAAATAAATAATAAATAAAAAAATTTTAAGCCTTTTCTTAAATTATAAAAGACGTTTATATTTTATAGTTATAATAAGTTATATATATTAAGATTTATATTTTTAGGCTTAGTTAGATATATTATATATATTAAGAATTATCTTTTTTAGATAATATTATATATAACTCTTTCTTAAGCTTTCTAAAGGTCGGTATAATACTATAAGTAATTAGAGACCCTCTAGATACGTATATAATATCGATTCGGCCTTAATCTAGGCACGTATCGCCGTCGTTATAGTATTATTAGAAAAGGCTCGCTATCGCGATAGTATTAATATTCGCGATTTTTTAAAGCCGCCTCGCTTCGCTAGCCGCCGTCCGGCTACTAGACTTTATATATATATATAAAATCTATTTAAAAACCCTTATAACTCTAGTTTGTCTAGCTATTTAGAGATACTTATATATATAATAAAACCCTACTATTCGCCTTTTATCTAATATAAAATAACTATTAAATAACTAATAAAAAGTATCTAAAGACCTTTTAAAGACTAGACTAATTATAAGTGATTTAAGGCCGTCTAGATATTAAATAGATAGTTATTTAGCCTTTTTTAGAATATTAGCTATATCTGATTTATAAGCGTAATCGTTTAGATTAAACTTATATATAAGAACAGGGATACTTATAATAAGAGCCGAGCTAGAACTAGATCTACTTTTACTAATACCTTTACTAGTAGCGTCCTAATAGGTAATAGTATACGCCTCTTTCTAGTTTAGGTAGTCGGTTATCTTCTTAAAGATATCGACTATCTAACGATTACGCTTACGAGTAGTATAGGTATAGCTATATAATAGTTAGTAAATAGGCGGCGATTAGGCTAAGAATAGGAGCTTATACTCGACTAATTTGTCTTAGCCTTAGATTAGACTATCTATCTGATTATTAAGCTTTTAAACCTTAATATTAACCTTCTCGATATTAGTCCGCGTATTTAAAATATATTAGACAAGGTTAGTTATCGACTTACTTAATAAATTATTAGTCTCTAAACGCTTATATTTAGTTAGTGTCTTAATTATATTATAATATTAAATATCTTTAGATTAGTATATAATTTAACTATAAATAGAGCTTAATTAAATATTTATATAAAGTCTATCTATAGTTATAACTAGTGCCTTTAAAGCGTCGACTATAACTAAAACCTTATTCTATTCTTTATTAGTCTAGTTATAGAAAGTTTAGGCTTTATTAACGTCTAAGATTATATTATAATATAAAAAGAGCTTAATAAAGTAGCGCGTAAAGGAATAGTTACCCTTAGGATCCGAAAGTTCTAATCTGACTAAACAAATTACCCTACTACTAGTATACTACTAGCACCGCCTTAGCTTTATATTATTACTACCTGATATACTAGGATAAGAAAATAATAGTATACTAGAGAATATAGTTAAGTCCTAATACCTTTTAAGCGCCGCTGCCTTTTAATATAAAAACAGACTACTAAACCCCCTATAGAATCCGCTATCTCCTCCGTAGAGGCCGCGAAAGAGACTCTCTTTAAACATGGCTTTCTAGACCGTAAAGACCTAACGGTTAGAGATAGTATCTAGGAAATAGAAAAGAAGGGCTTCGAGTCTTTCTTTTCTTCGGAATATAGCCTAGAATTTTACTAGTAATACGTCTTTAATATAATAAGTATAACGAAACATTTATAATATCTATCTAATACCTTCTAACATATCCTATCTATTATAGAATCCTTCTTCGGCAACGAGACCTATATTCTCGTATACGGCCTAAGATATATAGTATACCCGGGCTATATCGTATGCTTTAGGAGGGGTAGTCTAAAGGCTAGACGGCGGGTTTTAATAGTTTATCTACTAGCTAAAAGATCGCGAGTTAGCTATTACGGCGGCTCGTACGACTAGTTCTTGCCTACTATAGAGGAAAGAAGGTTCTTAAACGAAATTTCTTAATCTATACTAGATAAAGTAGGCTACTAATACGAAGAGAAAACATTTCCTAATAGTAGCTTATAAGTTATTATTCTATAATATAGTTATATATATTAATATATTTCGTAAAACAATTTTCGATACTCGAATTAGTTTCGAACTTAAGAAAAGGTATATAATTATATTTAAATTTGCGATAGCCGATATAGTCGAGCGGGGGGAGAAGCCCTAGCCGAAGATAGTTCTTCTGAGCTTACTAGAGTTGATATAAAAGGTAGGAGATATAAAGCGCGATTTAGAAAACAGAAAATTCTAAAAAATCCGAATAAACTTTATATTTAGAGATACTATTATAAGTATAAACATATAATTATTAGTTACTATTTAAGGTATTCTGTTCTCTATATTCCTAGCTATATTCTCTGTTTATATCTATCCCGTCTATAGTCTAGGCCAGTTTATAATACCAAATATAGGAGTATCGAAGTCGATATCGTCTAGAGCTAAGGCTAGTCCTTCGATAGACCCGGGATAGAACGCCTCTATTAAAATATTCGGAAAGCCAGCTCTAGCTACGTGTTCGGCAATATTCGAGGAAGATATAAGTACTATCGCTGACTACGGGAAGGAGACGGCTATATATATATCTTGTCTAATATAAGCTTAGAGAAGACATTTTAAGAAGGTCAATACTATTAGTAGGCTAAAAATCGAGCTCGTTCGTAACACTAACCCCGTATAACTTGGCCCTTCGAACTCTTAAAGTCCTTAACCCTATATCTCTAACTTCGCGCGCTCTTTTATTGCCCCTCTTAACGTAGGAGAGACGTTCTACGAGATCTAGTTCGTCGGTAGCCCGCTTACGTAACTTATTATATATCTAGTTTATATAGGTAGTCTTAATCTTACCTACGTCCTAGTGCCGTTCGACATGTCTTATATAGTCCCTAGCTCGTCTTAAAACGTGTTAATAGTATACGTATACCTCTTCGTACTTAATATCTATATTAAAGTTAATAATCCCGTTTAAAGGGGAAAGATAGAGGCCTACGTTACTTAAAATGCCTCTAAAGATTCTATCGCGTTTTAAATGATTCGTTTCTATTATAATCTTTAAAAGGACAATTATACTTTATTCTAGGCCTCTCGATATCTTCGTATATATCTAGATCGTCGTCGTCGCTATCTAGATCGTCGCTATTTACTTTCGAGTAGGACCGGTATATTTCTAGCTAAGCGGACAAATACCCTTCGAGAGTCTAGAGAAAGTCAGTTCTATACCTATAGGTAATTAAATACTAACTCGATATTTATTAAGATAAGTACGAAATATATCGCTCGTTAGGAAAAAAGTAGAGTAAGAGTATTATAGCCGTATATCGTTCGATATACTAAGGGCGATTGATTATAGTCGGAGACGAGAAAGCGAGGGAAGTAGAGTTCTCTGATTTTTAATCATCCGTCTAGCTAATTAATATTTATTTAACTCTATAAAGATAA
Organism: Cudoniella acicularis; assembly: GCA_013054445.1. NCBI lineage: Eukaryota > Fungi > Ascomycota > Leotiomycetes > Helotiales > Helotiaceae > Cudoniella > Cudoniella acicularis. Next base: position 9,011 of record JAAMPI010001277.1, read on the forward strand.
TTAGCCGAAGGTACTCTCGTAGCTACTCTCGTAATAAATACGATAAGATCTAAACTTATTTAAACCCTTCGTCCGTTAAGAGTTAGGCTCTTACTTCGATCGATATCTCCTTTTCTACGTAATAGTACTTTTGTCCGTATATCTTAAAAATTATTAGAGTCGCGTATTATACTACTAATATCCTCTACTTTATTAAAACAAAAATATGTCTCCTTCCTACGAAACTTGTTACGGCGACGGTATTAAAGGAGGCGAATGCCCTATATACGGCGCGAAGGGCTAAGCATTAAGGGATTAAGTATCGAAAGAGTTAAGTATTACCTATAAGATAAACAAATATAGGTTTTAAATACTAGCTATCTATTATTTATCAGGAGTGTTTAGTTGACTATTTTTTAGGTAAGGAAAAAGATTAAGCTAAAGATTCTAAGACTATTAAACCTATCGCTTTTTTTTTTTATCTCTTTCGTAGTAGTAGATACCTCGGAAAGCCTAGGAAGGTGCCTATAACAAACTTTAGGCCTATACCTCCTAGCACTAGTCGTACTAAGCCGATAGAAGCCGACCTCGCTCGATAGTAAAAGAGGGTAGTTTACGTAGAGAACGAAAAGGGACTTTATAGAGTATAGTTTAATATTATCTGATTTGCTCTAGAGAGATATCGGCCTGCGTATAGCAAGGAGAAGAGCTGTTTATTTAGTACGCAAACAAATAAGATTTAGCTAGCCTTATATTATATATTTTTTATCTTAAATAGCTCTATATAGTAAAAGCCTAATTCTCTAAGGTCTAGATAAACCCTTACTATATATACCGGATTCTTGATTATTTAGAGGTGCCGACAGCTTGTTATTAATCCCTTCGGCGCCTTTAAACCTTACTATCCTTTCTATATATCTTTCTGCTCCCCCTATAACAGCTTCTACTTATCCTTCTTTAAATTTAAAATTCTTAATACTACTATTACAAATCGTATTAGGTAGTATATGACTTACTAGACAGCCTTCCCCCCCTAAATCCGTATATAATATATCGTAGAACGCAAACCTAATTTGGCTATATATATATATATATAATATTAGGCAGTTAAAAAAGTTCGTCTAGGAGGTAGCCGTAGATCGAGGGGTAGCTCGCGTTCGGTACTAGATTAACGCGTTCCCTCGATAAGTAGGGTTACCAAATTTTATCTTACGTATTAGGCCGTAAACGAGCTAATCTTTATTAAGTTAGTACTAACTAATATCACCCGCGTAGCCTACGTTACGATCCGTAAACTTTCTGATCTAATACTAGAGCCGACTAAAGTAGCTCGACTTTCTCCTTCTATATTTACTTTAGATAAGCTAGTCTTAGATATAAGTAGATCCGGATAAAGGGTGATACTACTATCGCTAAATAATAAAAATAGGAATCGTTATCGCCGCTATATTCTATCCTAAACTCTAGCGTATTTTATCACTGACCACCCTACGTTTAGCGCGCTCCCTTTAACTCTTCCTCCCCCTTATCCGTTAACCTTAGCGACAATATAAACCTACTTGTTATCCCTCTTCCTTCTAGTCAATATAGCCCTACGCTAAGCAAAACGAAATATCTAAAAAGTTAGGCGGTAATATTCGGTACTAAAAGGCGAACGTAAGTAAGCTATTTATACCGGTCGTATATTTTGACTAATCGTTAATAGAAGCGCGGCTATAAGGTATCAAGAAAGAACGCCTATAACTTTCTCCTCGTAGAAGCCTACGCCTACGGCGCTAGGATCGTACTATATCTAAAGACAGCGAACTAAAATACCCGCTTCCCTTCCTAACTAGTAAAACTCCTAATAAAGAGGTATACTACTCTCTTCTTACTATACTATAAAGCTAACTTAAGTCAAGTTTCTATAGATTAAAGATCGAAAACGAAAGCGATTATAAAAAAACGAACCTATCCTCTCTTCTAGTACTACTTTCTTTTAAAAGCGACGGCGAAAGTCCCTTTTATAATCTACTATCGAAGACATAATCGGCGAGAACGTAGCCGTCGGTAATAGTAGGGAGGAGATCAACCTACTTGAATACTAGCGGAGGGAGCTTCGTTAGCCTAAAGAATACTTCGAATCGAAGAGTAATATAAACTATCTATTTATAAAAAAGAAATCTTCTTTATCTCTTTACGGCAAACAATTAGAAACTGGCTTTATCGTGCCTAGCTCTACTATACCTAGCGATTAAAAGCCGAGGGAAGCTAAAAGTATTCCGTATTAAAGCCCGTAATATAGAATCCTACTCGAGACTAAGGGTAGCTTTATACGTAAATCGGATTTAGGTATTACGGATATAAATAAGACCGTTTACCGAACCCTCTTTAAAGCTTAATAAATAGTTCTAAAAGATTTATTGTTTTAGGATAATCTCTTTAACGAGACGTACGAAATAATATAAGACAGGAACGAGGCTAAGGTTATTTAAGATATTACTCGATTAATCGTTCCTTTCGCTTAATCTCTAGCTATACGTGGCGCTAAACATCTAAAAACCTTAATCGAAAGTATTAACGAAGGCTAGGACAATTCTATCGCTCTAACTAAGCCTCGTCCGTAACCTGACTATACTATTAGATTTAAGCGAACTATATTTATTAAAGATCAGCTTAAAAAAATCTAGCCGTTTATTAATAGCTTCTTAGAAATGTCTCTCTTTATAAGTATATACTATATATACTTCTCGTTTCTTATATACGAGGTTAAGTACGGCGCTACGGCGCTTAATATTACGGACCGACAGAATGCTTATAGTATGACGATGGCCGTAAGGGGTGTTGTCGAACTCTTTAGGCTTATAAAACGCGAAAAGGAGCTTTACCGGGAGATACTCGCCTTCTTAGTCTCGTATGATCACCGGACGGTAAGAATCTACGGTTATTATCCTATGATCGACGAGAATAAGACTACCTTCTACCGCCACCTGATCTATAAATTCAGCTTTACGGCGTTAGATAGTAAAGAGAAATAGACGGCCTACAAGTTTATTAAGAACGTCTACGATAAATAGATATCGACTTACTTAAAAAGAATCTGTTTAGTTATTAATGACTTATCGCTCGATCCGGATTTTAAGGTCTCGGAGCAATCCGAGCTAGGGGAATCCGGACTCTTATAGGGCTTAGAAAGCTACTATCTCTCCGACTAATCAAGTTATAATACTATATCTTTATTAGAAGAAGCTAATAGTCAATCAAGCCGTATTAGTTCGCGAGAAGTTACCTTTAATACTTTACTATCTTAAAAGATCGACGAGAAAATATTTAAAAAGCTAAAGAAAAGGGCTCGACCTATAGAGCTATACTAATCTTAAGACGCTAGTTAAAGATAGGTACGCTTTTAAGGTGATTAGCTATTTAGAAAAGGAGGTAAATATATAGGCGAGGCGAAGACCTAAGAGTATTTGTTTATTATAGAGTTTTAGAGAAATCTATATAATATAATAAAGTAAATTGACTAATTTATATAGTTAACCTCGTAGTTTTTTTTTTTAATTAAAGACATTACTAGGCCTAGTAAATAAAACTCTCCTTCCTTTTACCTACCCTATTCTCCCGTCTGATATAGCTTTTATATAAGGAGCTAATATTTTAATAATTATCTAATTCGCCTTATATTACTAGTTAAAAACGCTCTCTATTAGAGGGATACGGGAAAAGAGGAGGTTAGTATTAATAGTTCTATTATACTAGAGATAGTTAAAGGTACGTCGTCGGGGATAAGGTCCGCTTCCGTATATTAATAAAGCAACTATCACTTCCTACTATTTCTAATAGTATTTCTATAAATCTTATACCTATCTTATAGCTTCTTGATATGATTCTCTAAGAATTCGCTCTTACGCTTAGTAGATAACGGCCTAGAGGTAATAGCTTTAACTTCTATATCCGATATAATATTTACGATAACGGATAAGAAGACCTTCTTAAGCCTATATATAATATATCGCTCGGTTTATCGTAACAAATTTTAACGGACAAGTACGTACTAATAGTCGCCTGTCTACCTATACGAGGAAGCCTACTCGCCTCTAGCCTATACGATGTTTAAACGTATACGTACTATAGGCTAACTCTTACTTAAGAACTATCGGAAGATCTATTTCTACGACTTGCCCTCCTTCTTATACGCTAGTAAGCGCTACTCGTCTATAGGATCCTATAAGATATTTATCCTTATACTAGAACCCTACTTTTTTTTACTCGAACACGCGTTATCGTCGCTACTAAGATCAGGATCGCTATCGCTTAAACTACTCTCGTTATCATTACTTGACGGTTTACTCTCTTCCGATAGTAGAGCTCTAATACCGACGGCTTTACTATACTAAAGTATAGTTAAAGGCGCGTTATCGAAGACATAGTTTGCCTCTACGGTAGGCGACAAAATTATACTACTAGAGAGTAGGGATAAGATATACCGGCTAAAGCCAGTCAAGAGGAACGAATATTATTCTATCGGCTTGATAATAAAGTCGTTAATTCTCCCTATATAGCTAATACTCTCGATAAGTTAGATAAGCTAGCTAAAAGATATTCCTCGCCCGTCGTAACTATCTTAGAATATCGCTATAAAGGAGTAATAGCATATAGAATATAGGCGGAATATAACCTCGATTAGCGTTAGTAGGATATTACTAGATAATCGGCTAAGATTGTCGTAGTCAGATAATATCTCTATATCTATAGTTTATAGCGTCGAAGGTATAGGCGAAGATAATCGACCCTTAGTATTAGACACTATAGTGACTCTTAAACTATAATTAAGAGGGGAGTATGATTTCGGAGAGTACTGACGGAGTTTAGCGTATGATCTACGTTAGGGGTTAGACCTCTATTTAAGATAGCGCTTACGCTTCTTATATATTAGGTTATTAGATAAGGATAATCGTTTCCGCTTAACAGGACATAGTTCCCTATCTATATTGATCGACACGGGATTACTATTAAGCTCGTCGTTACTATAATTACTACTCGGCTCTAGAGATAGATTATAGGTGGCTAGCCTTAAGCTTTTATCTTTATTAGATAGATAGGTATCGCTAACTTTTTCGGACGTTAGCGTCGCTATTATATCTTTTACCTTTTACTATATCTATCTGCCTTCCTCGTTATTATTATCGTAGACCTAATTATCCTATTCCTCCTCCCCCTCCTATCGCTGTCTCTCGTCCTTATTAAAGATATCGGAATTTAGTATAAGGCGTACTAGCTTATACTCGTCTACTATACTTTAAAATATAGGAAGATAGTCGGGAGGGTGATCGCGAGGACGAGTAGGAGAGGACATCGTGGCCTTAGACTAAACGCAGACCGTATATTGACCTACTATACTAGTATAGTCGTATAATAGTTCGCTCGAAGTACTAGAAGTAGAGGACGTATAATAGTATATAGAATCGGACGTCGAAGGGTTAGGTTTAGAGTGTCGTAAGCGCTTTATCGTCTCGAGTAAGTCATTAATATCGTACTATACGTCGGAATTAGGAGGGGCCGGGGTTGTCGAGTAGATAGCGGTCTCTAGGCTATCGAGAAGACCCTTATCTGCCGCTATACTTTTAGTACGAAGACTACTATCGTAGACTTTAGCTTTAGAGGCCCTTAAGTCGTCATCGCCTAATAGTATAATTAGATCTCCTATACTATATTAGAAAAACTATTTATCTGTTTTTACGATAAAGGATAAAAAGCGTATTTACCTAGAATATCGCTTAGGTTACTATCCGATACTGACCCGTTATTATTAAGAGAGCCGCCTCTCTTATTTAGAGTTCTATCTCTAACTTCGAAGGTTACGTTATTTAAAGGCTAGTCCTCCGCTATAAAACTCTCCTTCTATAGCGTAGTATATAATAGTTGTTCGATAGAGGGAAGGTCGAAGTCATCGTCGTTTTTATTATAGTTAGTGATTATATCGTTCCCTACTCTTAGATATCTAAGATTAGTTATAATTACTATTAGCTAAATATCTCGATCTTAGAACTTATCTCGGATTTCACGATCGTCACTCCTATAGTCGTTAGCTACTACTAATTACGGCATACTAAGTTTTATATTACTCGGACTAATACGCTAGAGCTTGTCGAAGATACTAATTAGCTTCGAGATAGGTTTACGGCGGCTTATTACCTTCTTAGAACGCGGAGTAGTTAGTATATAAGTATACGGTTTAAAGGCCAAAATGGCTATCTTAAGCGCGTAGAAATATTTAGAAGTATTTAAGAAATTTTCTACTTACTATTAGCTATAAAAACTAGACTATAGAAAGATAGTAGATAGGGGGAAACTAGGACTTATATAGGCATCTCGTATTGCCCTTAAGAACAGGAATACCCTCTACGGCCTACCGTATACTCCTAGCGTGCTATTCTCCCCCTTCTTTTAACGTACCTACCGTTAAAAAATGCCTTGGCGTTAATACCGCCCCTTATATATATAGAGATCTATCGTAGCTATTAGAGCCTAAGACCTTAAATCCTACGCTCTTATACCGGAAGATGCCTATTGCCCCTCCGTAGCCACTATCTCTACTTCGCTGTCTACTACGATCGACCGATCTTAATATCCTTTCTCGATCGTTGACGAGGCTATAAAAAGCTAGGTAAGGAGGCAGGGGCGGTCGAAGGAAAGGAGGAGTCGTATATCCTCGGATACTAACCTTATCCGCCCGTCCGAAGGCTTTAGACAACCTTATATATTATAGGTATTTCTCGTTAGCGTCTTAGCTGTTATATAAGTAGCTGTTATAATCTAATCGGCATATCTTTAGCAGATATAAGCTAGAGCCTCGTATGATCCTTTCGTCTCGAATCAGCCTAGATCTACGTAATCAAACGAATACGAAATGCGCTACGGTATAAGGAAACTTACGGGAAGCTACCTACACGTTATCCACCTACGGCGTAGCTAGGCAGAAGGCCAGGCCGCGTTATCGTAAGGCATTATTATACTATAAGGAGTATAGGCTAAGTCTGCGGCATCTTAATCTCCGGAGCGGCCTGCTATAAGGAACGGTTATAGTGCGACGACGAGGCAGATTATAAGGACGTTAGGACACGGAAAGCTCGTAACTTAGCTAATACGAGGCAGCTTGCGAGGCAGCTTGCGAGGCGATCCGCGGTATTATAGCTGTTTAGCTGCTTAATAGTATTAAAGTAGTAGAGGGGATCGTAAATTCTAGTTAAAACTGCCTCGTATCTTACTGGCGTCGTCTTCTTAGCTACGGCGTGGCCGATCAGGGGAGCCTGGTAGGAAGGAATAGAATCTAGGCAGAAGGGCCGAATGCGTATAAAGAGCGAGTACCGAGCGTTATAAGGTGGAGGGTGTTAGGCTATTAGAAAGGAAGGAAGAAGGGAAAGGAGCGTGGGATAGAGTCGCGAGATTTTTATACCCCGCGAAAGCGGCGGCTAGCCCGTGTACGCACCTTACCCGATACGGGAGTCGCAGTTTCCTGATACGGGCTTACCGTCTAGTCGTTTATTATTATATAAATATCTTTTTCTTATTAATATCTTAAGAAATATAATAATAAGATCTAGTTAAGTTAATAAGTCTTAATAGAATATAGTTATAGTTATTAGATAAGGTCTAGATAAA
>JAAMPI010001278.1:0-16579 GCA_013054445.1 Cudoniella acicularis
TTCAGCCAAGCAACACCAAACCTCACACACCATAGAGCCAAACCAGCACACCCAGTCCCAAAAATACGCACTTATCCTCAAACCTACCACCAAGCACCTCACCCCTCGGCAGAAATTTCGTACCCGCAAAACCTGCCAAAAACAGACGCATCATCAACCACTAAATCACACCACTGCGACGCTGGTCACGGTAGAGTTTGTATGCATAGCCGTTTGCATCAACCGCCCACTGCGAGCTCCACCAAACTAAAATGTAAACACTCAAAAAATAAACTTAAAACTTAATTCCCAAGCCTAAGCATATCAATAAACCAACCTCTCACAGTAATTTCCTCTGCGTTAAAAAAAAATGACTACAAAATCCATTCGTTGCCTATCAAACTCACCCACGAACTCAACTAATCATTACATGTACTGTCTATTAACAAGAAATCGCAAGTACCAACCGATAATACTAACTTTAAGAAAAGATAAATAAAACCTATTTCCAAGTATAAACAAACTCATATACGGAGGTAATGTCTCTTTCACACTCCATCCAGTAAATGAAACCATATTATTACAACCAAAGTGTGAAGAAAAGAAAAAAAACCAAAGGCAATTTAGGTGGATCCCAACTAGCCAACCAACATTGCTATACGGTGCGATCAATCAATTCAATTGCGTGATGATAATTGCGTGTTCGGTGGCTGCTGACCGACTGGTAGACAGGGTGTGCGTAATACAGTGCATGCAGATACGAGGCACAATTCCTCTCCAGGCCAGCTCAGCAACTCGAACTTTCGAGAGCTGAGCCGAGCTGAGCTGATTTTGTTGTTTTTTTTAGAAAAAAAGTTTACACACTTCACGACCATGACAATGACCAGAAAAGAGGAAAAGTAACAATAAACAGTATCCATTACGAATATCTGATAACAGTTTATAATAATGAGGGTTTATACAACTCCTGCCTTCAACGTTTGGAGTGCTACCGAGTCCATTCATTAATTCCAGTCTTCATCCACCTCCTACCATTCATTAATGAGGGAAAACCCGCCATTAAAGTTTGCAATTACGCCTCCCAAATGCACAAGTACGAATGCCATGCGAGTAGATGATAGTTCCTTCCCTTTTTTCCACACCGTCATGCATTCACGAATGTATTAATTAATAACAAGAAGCATTTCGCACATTCCCAATAATTCCCAAAATTTAGACAGTTGTAGAAACGAAAAGACCTTAGTTGAGGCTGATGAGGGCAGCGACGGTTAAGAAGACTAGGGCGAGTGGGGAGGCAAAGTCAGATGCTGAGTTGGTGTTTGGTACGCTAGACGTTCCGGTGGAGGTGCTGGCGGAAGAGGTCTTGGAGGCGCTTGTGGAGCCTGAGCCTATGTCATGTTAGTTGATGCGCGATACGACGTAGAGGGTACACTGACTTGTCTTGGAGGCACTTCCGCTGGATGTGCTGCCAGTGGCGGATGATGTAGAGTTTCCAGAGATAGAGGCAGTAGTGGATGCGCTGCTTGCGGTGGATGAGGAAGCCGAGCTGGAGCTCACTGAAGATGCCGACGAAGAGACAGAGGATGATGCAGTGGAAGAGGCAGTTGAAGAGGAAGTAGAAGCAGTGGCAGTAGCACCGACGAGCTGGAATTGAGGGCTGTAGTTGGTACCGGCTGAATCAGTGATCGCGATGGCGTAGGTATCGGCCGGAAGGTTGGCTGGGACACTCCAAGTGAAAGATGTACCGGAGGCACCGGCTACGATGAGTTGTTAGTAAAAGTAAAGCTCATCCTTTTGTTCGACGTACATGTAATGGTGCTGACGGTCTGAAGGTTGGTTGAAGCACCGTTCTTCAGGACAAGAGACACTGGTCCAGTAGCATTTGTCCAGGTGAAGGTGAATGGCTCGCCGGCAGTGACATTGTTGAATACCGAGTTGGTGAACTGAACCGCAGAAACAACAGAGATGGCCGAGGCGGCGATAGCGAGGAGGCGTGCGAATTGCATTTTGATGATTGGAGATTCTTCAACGGGTTGGAGTGCGTTTTTGATCTGGAATGAGAGCTCAGGTTAGCTGCTGACAATCTACTCGAGGGCAATGCTAAACGAGTCGCGACTGACGCGTCTGGGAATGATTGTGAAACTTACGGATGGGATTGGAGACGGTTTGCTTGCGTGTAACGAGAGTGTCAAGCAGAAATATGCTGTGCAGTGGACGATGTAAAAGTGGTACAACGAGTGTTGAAGAAGATGAACGAGAGAGTGTTGATGGGTGGCTAGAAGGAAAGAAGCAGCGTGGGTTGATGGTGATTTTAATATGGCAGGGGCTTGACCAAGCTACCGCAGATGGACTAGTGGCAGGAAACCCAGGCAACGAATGATCCACCAAATTTGGAAATTCCCGCTCTCATTGGCCCGCGATGGCGAAGCAGACCAGTTGAAAAGCTCATTGCCAAGCCCAGCGCCAGGCGTCCCCCTGAATATCTCGTATGGGGAAAAAAGCAAGGTCAAGGAGCTCAAACCGGCTCCTCTTAAGCTCCTCGCCTCGGTCAAATATATCGCATTCCAAGGAACACAATGTCATCGCGAGAGTCAAGATGCACCTTCCCTCCTCATATCACGTTTCAACATGCACCTACGCAATTTGTGTGAGAGAAGCCTCTTTTTTCATGCCGGTGATTCAGGGTCGATGTTGCTATTCTAGGCCACCTCCGTAGGCTTGCACTAATGGCTGAACGGGCTTGCCGCACCCGGTGTCCGGTCCGTCACCGAAATTTATCGGCTTCGGAACCCCATAAAAGACCCTGAGAAAAGGGGGAACTTGCCGTGACGAAGCTCGAGGTGGCGAATCAATAAATGTTATTTTGCCTCCGCATATTCCGAAGCGTCCAGGGGAGAAAAGACAACGGTTCGTCTATTGCTAGGGTTGTCCTGGTCTGTCTCTAAAGTTTAGGTTAGAGTTTAGCACTTGGGGAGGTGGAGTGTTTGAATTAGATGCGAATTTCTCCACGTGATTGAAGATCTCGATCTTGACGCACTCCGCTGACATTCCTAAGCTGTAAGTGCTTCACTGTTTGTTTTCTTTATATTGTTTACTTGTTACTGCTATATCGATGCGTGTTTATTTGTGTCTAGGCACGATCGCTGGGCATCACACAGATGATTCTTGCCCCTTTTCTTGAGTGCTCTGCAGCCCAACGGTACGAAGCATCTCCTCCGCGGCCCAACAGCTTGCACCTATAATAACCTCTCACTAGAAACATAGTCAGCACACAAAAATAAAAATAATCCCTCCGGAATCATAGAGCGATTAATTCCTTTCTATCTTTTCATATTCAATTTTCTTTCATTTTCCTTCTGTGGTTGTGCTGCGCGACTTTCGCATCGTATAATCTAGTGCAAGGCCGGTGGCAGCGGAGGGGTTAAAGACACTTCAAAAGCATTAAAAGCCACCAAGTGAAAAATACCAATAATTCGAGAAATCACACAAGGTGATAAACCGAAAAGTTTAAATTTATTTATCTTTCTCTCGAACAACGTCTCACTATCGTGGAGATATTTGAAGTGTTTTGGTCTGAGTTCGCGATACCTACGTACAAATACTCACTCGGTGGTCGAAGGGCATTCCGCGCTATATTTTAGGGGACTCACTAAATTAGCGAGTATCGCCTACAGTCGCGCTGTAAGCTTCACCCCAATCAGTACCACGAGAAGGCAAGAACAAGGTACCTAACGGCCTTCAATCACTTATTTTACATCCTTGGACAAGAATTGAGGAATTTCTCATGATCCCAATATTTTGGGCTATTTGTAAATCTGGAGACTGGAATATTCGGCCATAATATTGACACGCTATGCTACCCCTTTTCTCCTGCTTCCCTAGGCAGTATTGCAAAAATCAAATATCAAGAACACAAAACAAACACCGCCAACCTCGCACCAAAAGCATCACCAATTGTCATCTTCAGTAAAATCCCCCCCAGCTGGACTCTCCCACTCTCCAGCATGAACGCTCCCAGCCCATCCACTGCCTGAGATTTCCGTCGTTGTCCATTCAGATACTGTCCCCATATCGGAAACCTCTTCCTTGAACTTAACATGTTTATCTCTCTCATCTATAAAATATCGCCGTCTCTCAGTTGCCTCTGACACGCTGCTCGGAAAGTATACACTCTCCATCGAGTCCCTTCTTGGTGATGGCACAAGAGCTTTCTCTGTTCCTCTATCGGTGGCTTCACGAACGAAGGGGGGTCGAGCTTGGGATCTGCTGTGCTGGTGAGCAAGTTCCCGATCAAGGTGAGAAGGTCTTTGAACTTCTTTCCCCTTACGAATTGCAGCTCTTCGAGAGGTCAATTCAGAGTCTGAACTCAAAGGGTAAGGTGGACCTTGGTAATTTCCAACCTTCGATGATGCTGATAGGGGAGAAGGAGGAGTTGGAACTCTTGGAGGATTTCGGTAAGGGTCTGCAGACAGTTAGCTTGCGAACTCAAACCAGAATCTAAATCATACCAGTCCTGTAGCTGGCCTCTGAATCAGTCAATTCTGAATCCTGGTATCTATCTCTGCGGTATCCACGACGATCTACCCTCTTCCGAGAAGCTACAGGTCCTTGACCCCCGTTTGCCCAATCCTCACGGTAATATCTTGCAGCTTCTTCTGCAGAAAAATCTTTTGTTCGATATCTTCCCTTCATTGTTACTCTGTCAATATATTCTTGTCGTCGTCCTTCTTCTAAACGTCGTTCTTCATCCAACTGTTTCTTAGGTCGATAGAAGTATTTCTCGGTAACAACAGCTAGTCCATCATCTTTCTTTGGATGAATTTCAGGTAGCGGTATTAATGGTGCGGACGGTTGAGTAGCAGATCTTCGCTCTCGTCTGCGACGTTCACGAGATCGAGTGGAACTCATTGTCTCTGATTCAAAACTCCGCTCTGTATTTAGGATCCGCGGCGAAGCTGGCTCAGCATAAGAAATCCTTCTGGGTGGTGCCATAGGCTCGGGGGCATCATCTTCGAAGAAGTGGATTGGGATTTTTCTACCCGTTCTCCACACTGGAATCTTTTGGTCATCTTCTTCCTCTTCCGCAATCGAGACCGATCTGCTGCCTCTGTCCCGAGATTTATGGATAACAGAAGGTGCCCGAACATGACGATAAGTAACTGGAGGCGAGCGACGACGCGATTCCTCTCGGCTTCCAACAGTAGATCTTCTCGGCCTCTCGTAATACTCTGGCGCGCCACCGGACGGTGACACGTATCGGACTGTGTTGCGGGGCCTTGGAGATACTGTTTGCATACGCACTTCAGACACTTCGCGGTAAACCTTTCTGCCTCGTGATCTCGATCTCGATCTTGATCTGTGTTTGCGCCTGTTGATTTCTACCATAATCTCGGCATCTTTAGTTTTCCGGTGTTTTCGAAGACTTCGAGCATCGTCGCCTGAGTGTTCTACTTCTACGGTGATTATGTCTTCATCCCGAACATATCTGGACCGTCCCTGATATCACTTTAGCATTGTTCTCAAACTCGAGATCGAATGATACTGACCTCCTCTCGAGTAGATTTGCGTCGCTCTTTCGGTTCTGGAGATCGCGATGACTCGGAGCTTGACCTAGATTCACGCTTCTGCTTTCTGTTAGTGAGCGATAACCTCGAAAACACCCGGTCATACCTTATGCTTCTTGCTTTTCGACTTCTTTTTACTCTTTTTGTGACGTGAACTACTACTTGTAGAGCTTGAATCCCTCTGACACTTCCTGCAAAACGCTGCTGCTGGTGTCTCTCCATCTCTGATCGGATGCTCCTTATGGTAGCTCTTGGATCTCAACCTTCCACAATTTGCGCAAATGTGCTTTGTTATCGTGATTGTAGTCTTCGTAACCGTCTCCTCGGTTCTATAAACCTTTTTAGGTGATTTTATTTTGACTTCCGAATCCTGTATAACGTACTTGTTGAAATGAGCATCGATATGCTTGAGGCGCTCAAAGTCTTGCGGAGTCGGTCTAGTCGGAGTTGGAGTCGGATTCGGTGGATTTGGCGGTTGGTATGGAATCTGTGGTAGCATCGGCGGATATTGCGGCGCCACGAAAGGACCCACGGGAAAAGGTCTTTGTGGTATCGGGGTTGAGTATGGTATGGCTGGAACCTGTTGTTGCGCGATGTATGGAGTGCCGGCAATGAGCAAGGGAGGTGATGGCGCGGAAATCGATTTGGATTTCTTGCGAACGACTTTCGGGACGCCAAAAGCCTCACCGAGAAGATCAAGAGCAACATTAGCAGATTTGTCTTTCTTGTCGCGTGCCATAACAAGCTTCCCGTTGACCTTCGTCAAGTATGGTCGGCCAGCAGGAATGACCACTTTCTTCGTTTCAACTGCCCCTGAGGGCGGCGGTTTGTATCTGTGAAACGATTAGAACGTTAATTCAAAGCAAAGTAACTTTTAATGGATCGAGTGTGGAAGACTGACAGTGTGAGCATCTTGACGAGAGGCTGTACGCCCCGCGCGAGTCGAAAGCGAAAACTATATCAACTGACTATAGGAAGAAGCAATTGGGGATGAGCAAGAATGGTGGCGAAGCCGACGCAGTGCCCAGCGAGGTGGAATGCGAAAAGTTGGTGGTGAGGGTTTCGAGACGATGCAGTTGACTTTTCAGCATTGAATTGGCAGGAGCTACTTAGTGCTAACAGCGTTTTGGAACAAACCAGATTCACTTACCACCATGAGCGCAAAAACACAATGCTGCTTTTGTCCAATTCCACTAGCTTAATAATAATCCAATCAAAGATTAATGCAAGTAGAGACTGTACAGTCTAATGCTTGATTATTAGCCAAAGCTACAGTACCTCCTTCAATGACGACCTGAAGTTTAAGCTGCGATGTAATACGCTCTGAGGAGTTGAGTAAGTTTGAGGGAAAACTTAACTGAGGTGATCCTTCAACACTCAAGAGATCCCAACTTTAGCCCTATTGCTTGAGCTGTGATAGTGCAGCCTCTCAAACTTGAAAGATAGAATCACAATAAGCACAATCGCTTTCAAAACACTCTAACTAAGCTAAATCAATAGATTCACGACTATTCTCTGCACCATATGAAGCTTTAGGGGATTTACATGTAGCAACCAGCATTGTCACGAAAGCACAAAAACCACAACTGCTCACTAGAACAAAAGCCTATTTAACAGTACATTTCTAATAGGCACAGAGATTCGCTGCATTTTTAAGCCGCGCCAAAGACATGTGAGATATGATACAAAACCATGTTTTTCCCTTCCTTTATTCTACGCGCAAAACTTTTGGTCCTCTCCTCTTGGTGGTCTTCTTCTTCTTGTTTCCTCTTTCAAACGATGCAGCCGCTGCGTGATCTCTACCCACGTTATCAAGATCCTTGACCTTGTAGATTCGAATAATCCAGTTCTCACTAGTGAACGCTTCCTCCACAGTGTTAAGTACGGGACCTTGATCGGGCATCTTGACACCACGAACCCGATCCTGGCATTGTCCAGGTGGGAAGAGTGCGTTGTAGTTGTAGTAAGACATCTTGTACCTGTTACTTTGTTAGTGATAATTCAGAGTGAAGAGTTAAAATCTTACATCAAGCTCTTCTTCATGGTTTCGGTGGCACCCTCGTCCACACGGTATTCTCCTCTCTCAGTGAAGAAGTCACGCTCCTTGACCTCATCAGGCCAGATACCCTCAGCAATGCGGACCATCCACAAGAACTTGTTGATATCATCGCCTGAATAGCCTAGAAGGCCACCGAAAACAACGAGAACGTAATCGACTTCATGTTGACGCATAATTGGGTAGCTGACTTCCTCGCTGGAACTCATAGCCTTTCCAACAGTAGCGATATGTGTGTTATTCCAGGTGTTATTGTCAACAAGTGTTGGCCTGTCAGCCATACCACCAATTTGATATCCGTAATCCCACCATGACATGATCTTCGCATCTTCCTTTGTGTTTTGGCGGAGCCATTGATATGCCTCTCTGTAATCATCAATGATATGCTGGCTTCCATCAGGCATTCTGCTTGCCAAAACAACAGATGGCGAAGAGTAAGCATTTGAGGTAACCCAGGTGCAATGGAGAACGAAGATCAAGAGATAGGCAGTCAAAGCACTGACAACAGACGTCTTCGAGAATGTGGTGTAGATACCGACAAGAGGTTCACGCATTGCTCTGAGACCATCTTGCTTAGCAGCCTTCTTACTTGGAGCCGGAGCGGCATTGGAAGCAGCATCTATATCAGCATCTGTAGGCGCAGATGGAGACTTGATGGAGAGATATGTGTCAAGCAAATGTGATAATACCAAAGCTGCTGCAACACAAACGATTGGTGTAAGTGTAAGCATCAGTCTGACCATGACACCAGAAAAGTAACTGGCAAGAATGGCGTAGACAACGACGAAGACCTGCTCATCAGCAAGCTTAAGGAAGCAGAGATACACCCCAGCTGGGAAGAGCCAGATGAGGAGATTCAGATCGAAGAAAAATGCAGGCCAAGCAGTGGGCTGATGCTCGGAGACGGAGGCGATAATTGGGATGTGAATTTTAGCATATCCAGTGTCCCAGAGCGAGTAGAAGCGACCAGTCCAAGGAGCAATTACTCCAGAAACGGTCAAGAGTACAAGGCCACCAAATGCGATTGCAAAGACAGCAAGAACGAAGCCTCTAAGCAAGGTTGCGAATTGCTTGCTTGGAACCCCGGAGCGAACAAATTCAACAAATCCCACTAATTGGAGAAGTCCGAAGACACCTGGAGCAGTTAGATTTGAAAATCCATGCAGAGAGAACTTTTCAAAGACTTACCAAGAGCTGACATATGTTCACTACTACGAATAGGCAAAAATCCAACGAATGGAATTTGCATACTCGCCAACGTCCCAAGAGCGTACCAGGTACAGTAGCTGACATAAAGTCTTGGACTAAAGCGACCCATGCACACAAGGACAAAGACGTGTAGAGGGATCAAGTTGGTAATGAAGACATATCCACCCCAAGCAGACACCATGTAGCCGTAAAATAAGGCGCAGAGAGCACCCCACATAACTGAGCCAACCTTCAGGGCTTTGATCCAAAGGAAGAAGGTAAAGACAAGAAGGAAAATGGCAATAGCCTCGTTATCGTAGCTGCCAGCAACTGATCGCGAGATATAACCTGGAGCAATTCCCATGAAAGCAGCGGCAAGGAGACCGGCGGAAGGAGACGTAGACATCTCGTTGGTGAAAAGGTAGGTTGCATATGCCGTTAATCCAGAAAATCCGGGAGCAAGTAGCACACAAATATTTCGAATATCAACGGGAATAGTGAGGGCTCGTAGAGCGTGGTAAATGATACCACTGGTTACCATAAGGCCAGGGTAGAGGGTTCCTCCTGTAACTCGACCAAGAGGATGCCATGTTCTGTCATCGAACCAGTCCCAGAAATCATAAAATCCATTTTGTACCAGATATTTCGTTGCTCGAAAATTGAACCAAGGATCGACTATGCATCAATTAGCTTAATGGGGTTTTATATACTCGAGATCGTCGTGGATTGTTGGAGGTGTTTTTGTGGGTATAGGGCTGGCTACTAACATTCGTGAATAATACTTTCGAAGCCTGGGAATTGACAAGTTAGCAGAATTCCATAGAAAGCCTTGGATCTGCAAGCGTTGATCGCGTAATGCTTCTGAGGAAAAGAGCCGTGGTTGTGACTTTTTCAAGCTCTGAAGTGGCATACGTACGAATAACTGAAAAAAGCCGACTTGCGATGGCAGCAGCTGCAATTAAGACAAGAATTGACAGCCGCAGGATACCTCGCGTATTCCTCCCCGTGCTCCCCTTGAGAAAGGGCTCAACTATCGTGTCCGACATCGTGGTGGTTGATCAAAAAAGTTGTCGCGGGACGATGTCGTATATCTGTTCGCTGAGATGTAATCTGTCTCTTGAAGCTGTACGCGGCTGCAGGGGTTTGTTTGCGCTAAGCCTTTTTGTCTTGGCACCGGCTGTTTCAACCTTGAAAGCTCTTGATCACCGAGAGCAAGTCACTCAATATGAAAGAGAGAAAGAAAGGTACTCCAGCCACGATGACTTTCGGTCTTAATTCACTCGTAATATTTTCAACCCCGCAATGTCTCCCTGTTGTTTTCTGTTAGACATGCGATTGCTAGCCACTGTCAACAGCGCTGAGTAGAGCTTCTTGATACTTCTTTCTCAGTGAACTCACTCTTATCTTACATCTTATAGTCGTTGAACGTTCTGCAGTGTTCAATTGCCATCTAGTCATTGTTATAATTGTTCTGCTACGAAAAAGCATCCTCTAGTGTGGATGTATAAAAATTCTTCTCCAAGTTCACTCTCACCTCGTTCTCCCTTTAACAAGAAAGACATAGGAACCCCAAGGCAAAATGCTCTTGACCAGGGATACAGTTAATATGGAATCTTCTGGAAAAGAACCCTCAACTACTCCCTTGGGATAAATTCCAAAATATACTAATAGTTTGGTTCGTCTCCCCTAAGCCAACAACTTTTGCCTGCACAGAAGCACTAAGAAATGATGATTAATGCATGAAGCCAAAGCTTTCGAAGACCCGTACAGTGTAAATTGATCCATTGAAGAACCCCTTCCCCGTCTTGCTCCCACTATGGTACAATGTACAAGAAAATGCAAATTGACGTCTAAGGCTTTTATGATCCGTGACATCGACGTTGGCCAACCTGCAACCACAGATGGCCCGCCTGGAAATGCCTTCTATCCTCGCCCATCATTACATTCATAGCCGATGCTCATCTCCAGCTCTACTTATTCTCAGCCGCAATAACATTCAAGTATGCCTCCAAATCGAATCGCGAATCATTTGGATCTCTTATAACTGTTGAAAATGTCAGCATAGTCAACAAAAACTCTACGCTCCGCTTATTCCACTATTCCAGGTACAACCGATGTCCTAAGGACTTCGCATTTGGTTGTAATGCTTCCAATAAACAAGGGAAATGTAGGCCAAACGTACTGTCTCCTTCTGTTGTTTTCGCACTTGCTGGCAGCTTGCTCTTCGAGTATTCAGCCTTTGCCTGCTCAATCAATTTTTGCTTGTGTTCGTATTGTCGGTTGATTGCTGCCAGCTTCGCGGCCGATGAAAGTGAGGCTTGGTGGTAAACACCGTATAAAACACCAGCACCCAAGGCGGACCACCGGAGGATCTGCAAGCAGATAAATTAGCTGAGTTGCAGATTTATTATTGAAAAAGAGTCGAATGGGCATGCAAGCAATGAAATAGCGCATATCGAGTGCGCGAAAAGCTTTAACGTACGTTTACCCCCGTTGAAGCCATCTGACGATCGGGAACCCGTAGGAAGAGATTGAGGAATTCGGTAGGAGCGATCTGTCGGATGATATCAATTGACAGGTTATCGCAACTGGGGGAGTTGCTGGGCGTCGTTGTTGGCAATGGGAAGCTCTTTTCCTGGGCAGAGTCGGAGAAAGATCTCAAGCTTCGTTCCGGGAATTTCCAGCTTGCGACCATCCAGGAACCGGCACGTGATCCCAATCCAGGCGCGGTCTCAACATGTAACGACGCGACAATGAATTGCCTAGGCACAACCCAATATTTGACCAACAAACTTTGACTTCACTCCGCAGACTCGCTGAAACTTTTCCCCAAGCCAAAATCCCTCTGTATTCTACCCAGGAGTTGCTGAAAACCTCGCCGGCAAATCGACTCGAGACCGTTTCCAGCCCATGAATATGGGCGTACATCGCAAGTATGATGCAACAACGAAGAGATGAGATTTTGGCAAAGAAAGCCAAGCTCGCTGAATTAAAGAGGCAAAGGGAGTTACGGAATAACAATATCTCAGCATCAAGACAAAGCATTGGAAGTTCGGCAGATGTAAAGCTCCGACTCCTTATAAGCTACTCTAAATGCTAACAGACGTTAGATCCTTTCCCCTACACCAGGACGAGTCGACAGCCGGCAGGATATAGATAAATATATTGATCACATACTGGGCGATGACAGAAGCAGACCTGGATCAACAGGCCCTGGTGGTGCTGGATCCCCAGCGGGAAAGGGCAGCCGCCCGAATAGCGTCTTGAGCGCTGGCCAACTCAGCAACGAGAACTCGGAATCCGCAGAAACATCTGGTGGATTCCAACAGCCTCAGACGCTTTCTATTTCAACCCAAACTCTATCTACAGCTCCCTTGTCTACAGTATACGAATTTACACCCTCACCTGTAAAGGAAGTCTTTTCATACAGCAAAGGTGTACAAACAACAGAAGAATGGACCCAGACGTCGAGGCCAAAAGCTTTCGAAGAAGAGGAAGACGAAGATGTCGATACACCTTTAACATCTACCCCGAACAAACGGTTAAGTAGGAGGGAGAGAACTAGAGAGGAGGAGCTTCGGGAGAACATCCGAAAGGAAATCGAGGAGGAATTAAGAGCAACTCGGGAATTATCGATCGATGGCCCTCTCAAATCACCTACACAAAAATCCGCCAACTTCCCTGCACGAGTTTTAACGACCGAGGAGCTGAATGCAGTTACATCCTCAGATGAGTTCATGGACTTCGTTGAACGGTCGAGCAAGGTTATCGAGAGAGCCTTAGATCAGGAATATGACATCTTGGCAGATTATGCACTCAGTGGTGCCACTGGGATGGACGATGACGGTGATGAATACGGAAACACCAGAGGCAAAGGTCGGCGGAGAGTGAAGGAGGTTGCCCAATTTTATGATGAAAGATGGTCAAAGAAGAGGATGATCAGTGATATCAACTTTTCTCCGAAATTCCCAGAGCTTTTACTTGCGGCATACACTAAAAATCCTTCGGCGCCACATGATCCTGATGGGCTGGTTCAGGTGTGGAATATGCATCTACACGACCGACCAGAATTTGTGTTCCACGCCCAGTCCGACGTTTTAACAGCCAAGTTCTCCCCTTTTCATCCTAATTTAATTGTTGGAGGTGCATATAGTGGTCAAGTACTCCTCTGGGACACCCGAGCCAAATCAGCTCCTGTTCAGAAGACTCCTTTGACAGGATCCGGCCATACTCATCCAGTATACTCTGTGGACATTGTCGGCACTCAAAATGCCAACAATATCATATCATGCTCGACAGATGGAGTTGTTTGCGGATGGACCGTTGATATGTTGGCCCAACCTCAGGAACTACTCGTTTTGACCACTCCTGCACCAGCAAAAACAGAAGATATAAGCCCAACATGTATGGCGTTTCCCCAAACAGATCCAACCTATTTCCTCGTTGGTTCCGAAGAAGGAACCATATATCCCTGCCATCGATACGACAGAGCAGGAGCAAAAGCTGGTGTTGACCAAAGAGTTGGATATCGAGGTCACGCAGCACCCGTGATGTCGATGGATTTCCATCCCGCACGAGGGCCAGTCGATTTAGGGGATCTTGTATTAAGCAGTTCTCTAGACTGGAGCGTAAAATTGTGGAAAGTTCGCGCTCCAGCTGCTACATCCACTACCGGAGTTACAGGTGAAGGACAATCAGTTGCACCGCTCCTCGACTTTACACGAGAAGACGTCGTTTACGATGCAGCATGGTCACCAATCAAACCCGGAGTCTTCTCCCTCGTAGACGGGGCAGGAAACCTCGAAGTCTGGGACATCACAGTCGACACCGAAGTTCCACTCGCAAAGGTCCAACCCAGCGGTCGCAAAGGAGGCCGGAGCATGATGACCAAGAGCTTGAACAAAGTAGCTTGGGATCAGATAGAAGGCAAGCGTGTAGCTACGGGTGGAATCGACGGCTCCGTTACTGTCTTCGAAGTCGGTCCCGACCTTGGTGGTAAAGACAGCGCGAGGAATGAGGAGTGGACCAGTGTGAAGAAACTGGTTGCGAGGCTGGAGTCTCAACTGAATGGTGCGGTGAATGGTATAAATGGATTATAATATTCTGGGTGGTTGTACGAATGTTCTGGTTATGTGCTGAGTGGATGGCGTTTGTTGCATATACCCTACCTAGCACACATGCATCACAATCAAATTGTTCATTCACGAGATTGGGATGTATGCCCCTTCCCTTCAAACCTTAAGTGCGAGTCGGTTCATGATTTAGCAAGGTATTCTATTTGTTGAAGGTCTTTTGTTTGCAGTCGTTCAAATGAACGGGCTTGATGAATATTCCGTTGGCAAGTGCTAAACACTCGGTCCGGTTCTTCTGGAAAACAACCAGATTCCAAAAAGTTTGGTTACTCACGGCAGGATAGGAACTCACAAATATCATAGTAAGTGGTCTGTTTCCACTCTGACAAGCGCCACTTCTCAATCCTGAAGCTTCCATTAGAAGTTTTGCTCCTGTGATGTATTATCAACACTCCGGATGTAAACAGCAAAAATAGCAATAGGTATGCTGTCTTCCCCTGCAACCGAGGCAACAGCTGCCGTCTTCTTTTCTTCTTTTCTTCTGCTTCTCATTACGAGGTTTTCCCAGAAAGTGACCAGTGTATGCATGACTGTATTTATGATTAGTATTCTCTCTATTATGGGGTTTTTTCGCTTTCCTGTGAAAGAGCTTAATAAAGACGAAGAACTTTATGCAGATTGGTTACATGTATGACTAGCCAGAGGGTAACGTCACGGAGGTGTGAAATTTCTTGCTTGGTTAGTTTATGTGAAAAAGGGGAATGTAAATTGTAATGCTTTTGAAGTGGTGTGAGGGTGTGAAGCGATTAAGAAGAATTCTCAATCACTTTCAGAGGCTTTTGATACGAGTTGAGACTGATATAGTTATAATAAGAGCGAGATAGGAAGTTCATGTTTTGGTTTTTATATATTTTTTATAACTTTCATAAATTTGAAAAATATTATTTAATAATATCTAATATATATAGGCTGTAAATGTCTCCTAAAATGAGTGGGAAGGTATGGTTGCTAGTAAAGCAAGCACGTCAGTAGTCTTGAACCCGAAATTTACCCAGTGATCATAAATCAAAACCTGTGCCGAGGGAGTCGGGACGGACAAACAAACCGACCAGCTGACAGCCGCTCGGGGATAATTAATAATTTACCGATTTTGAAACCGTTTGTCGCAGCAGAGATAATGCAAAAAGCACACCATACGGCGACATATATAAAAGGTACAGCAGCACAATGTAAGTGGCATCTCATTCTAATTGACCTTTTATACTCGAGCACACCATTCCTCTCCAATCAATCCGTCCTACCGAAGCAAGAAAGCAGAACCGCAGCAATGGCAAGCAACCTTTTCAAGCCCCTCAAAATCGGCAACATCGCCCTCCAAAATCGAATTGTCCTCGCACCACTCACCCGCTTTCGTGCAGACGACCAGCATGTCCCTCTCCCCTTCGTCGCAGAATACTACGCCCAGCGAGCTGTCGAAGCCGGAACTCTCCTCATCACTGAGGGCACCTTCATCGCACCTCAAGCAGGAGGCTTCCCCAACGTGCCAGGCATTTGGAACGAAGCGCAAATACAAGCGTGGAAAAAAGTAACAGCCGCTGTACATGCGAACAAATCATTCATATATATGCAATTGTGGGCGTTGGGCAGAGCTGCACCGGAAGCCGCCCTGAAGAAGGCATTGGGACCTGATGCGAAGGTGGTAAGTAGTAGCAATGTGCCAAAGGCCGGGAACGCGGTCCCGACACCTTTGACGGAGGCGGAGATTCAGGAGTATATTGGGTTCTATGCACAGGCTGCAAAGAACGCAATTGCGGCGGGCTTTGATGGCGTGGAACTCCACGGTGCCAATGGATATCTGATTGATCAATTCACGCAAGACGTATCCAACAAACGAACCGACAAATGGGGCGGAAGCATCGAGAACAGAGCAAGATTCGCAATCGAGGCCAGCAAAGCTGTCGTTGAGGCTGTGGGTGCCGAGCAGACTGCTATCAGATTGAGCCCATATTCGGAATTCCAAGGGATGAAGATGAAAGACCCAAAGCCTCAATTCAGCTACCTGGCAGAAGAGCTCAAGAAGCTGAAATTAGCATATCTCCACGTCGTTGAGGAAAGAGCAAATGCCGTGTCAGAATACTCAGGTAACCCAGCAGAAACACTTGATTTCCTAATTGACATCTGGGGAAAGACAAGTCCATTTTTGCTTGCCGGTGGTTTCACGCCTGAAAAGGCGAAGAAATCAGTAGATGAGGAACACAAGGATAAAGATATTGCCATTGTCTTTGGGAGATATTTCATCTCGAATCCGGATCTAGTGTTTAAGATCAAAACGGGTTTGGATTTAACGCCTTATGATCGAACAACATTCTACTCCCCTAAGCAGGCGGATGGTTATACGACTTATGCTTTTAGCAAGGAGCTTCAGGCGCAAGAATTGAAGTTATAGAAGGTGTTGGATCAAGTGTTGACAATACGGCAATTTTGGCGTTTGGTAGAATTGTTGGATAGAAGCGAGATAGACGATGCATAGCATCAGCTTACGAAATTAGAAAATATCCCCATTATCAACGTCATTGTCGATCATCATGGCTTACATATTTATACAGCCTCACTGCAGAAGTCTATTGTTAGTTGCGTTGTATACCCCACCTGTTACCCCATCACGGTGTAGTGCACGCAAAACCCCTCTGTCTTACCTTCCTCAACCCTCCATAATCATT
>JAAMPI010001279.1:0-16573 GCA_013054445.1 Cudoniella acicularis
AATTATAAGGCCTAAATTTAGGATCCAAACTAATGGTTTAATATTTTAAAATAAGCATTTTTGCAGAATCAGAGGTCGCTTGGTGTAGTGGTTATCACATCTGCTTTACATTTGAGTTTCAAATTATTAGCGCAGTAGGTCGCAAGTTCGATCCTTGCAGCGATCATTTTTGGCATTTTGTTTTTAAGTAGCTATTTCCCCCTCGTATTAGTAACATTACTTTTTGTAAATAAAGTCCAGGTTTTTGTTTCACTTGGGGGGATTCCCAACTCGCTGCGTTTGATGAACACAGCATCCTTCAAATGGTACCTTGAATCGCCCCCATGATGTTATCCTGGAGCTGTGTCACGATAACTGTCTAAGGTCAGGGCTCTCTCTACCTAGGTAAAATCTCATTGCTTGCGTTCAGTAACTCCGTTTCCTGCCGAGACACAAGGTACGCGAAGCTCTGACAGCTAAAATAATTTCGCGTACAGGTGACATCTTCTTCTCGCTTAAGCATGGAGCCTCTATCTAATCGCCGAAAGCGCCTGGTTCCGCAAACGAATTGTCTTGTTGCATCTGCCCCTCTGCCCCTCTTCCTCTTTCTTACTCATGCAGTATTCAAAACTCCTTTCTGCTCCTGCTCCATAAGTAGGAGCTCTCCCCCACTTTCTCGTATTGCAGTTGGAGCTCAACTCACAACACAGCACAATGGACTTCATTGGCTCCTCGCCTTTCCCTGAGGGAGTCATCTCCTTTCTCGATACGGATCTCTACAAATTGACGATGCAATGCGCTGTCTTGAAATACTTTTCAGATGTCCAGGTCACGTATGCATTCCATAATAGAACTCCGGAGAAGAAGCTTTCCAGGGCCGCGTTTCGCTGGCTTCAAATCCAGATCAACAGTCAGTTTGGCATCAGCCCCGCGTTGGCATTTGCTAACATTGAAACAGAGCTGGGCAATATCGCGCTATCGAACGATGAGCTTCGCTTTCTCCAAACCACTTGCACATATCTCACGAAGCCATACCTTGATTTCCTGAAGGAATTCCGCCTCAACCCACGCGAACAGGTTGAAGCCTCGTTTACGCCCGAAGCGGACACGGGAAGCGATGATGACTTGGGCGAGTTTTGCTTGATCGTAAAAGGAAAATGGGTCGAAACAATCCTCTACGAAATCCCTCTCCTAGCCTTAACCAGCGAAGCATACTTTCGATTTATGGACACAGACTGGTCATACGATGGACAAGAAGAAAAGGCTTATGCCAAGGGAATGCGCCTGCTCGAGGCTGGCTGTGTGGTATCTGAATTTGGAACCCGGAGAAGGAGAGATTACCACACTCAAGCTCTGGTCTTCCGTGGCCTAGTCAAAGCAAAGAAAGAGGGAGAGCGGACAGGGCTGCCTGGCAAGATCTCCGGAACAAGCAATGTCCACCTTGCTATGCGATTTGGCATTCCTCCTATTGGCACAGTTGCACATGAGTGGTTTATGGGAGTCGCGGCTATAACAGGAGACTACAATAAGGCCACTTTGTTGGCTTTGAGCTATTGGATTGGCTGTTTTGGTGAGGGTGTCTTGGGAATTGCTCTCACAGATACATTTGGCACTCCCGTCTTCCTGAAAGCTTTCAAGGAACCCATACCACAATTCACCACATTGGAACCAGGCGCTTTATCGAAAAATGCGGAGACTGCTGAAGCTCCCTCAGATAAGCCATTGGACCATGAAAATGGAAAGCCAAAAACCTTCGCGGAAGTATTCACTGGTGTGCGACAAGACTCAGGTGACCCCACCAATTTCGTCAAAATGATGAAAGACTTCTATGATGAGCAAGGAATTAAGGACAAGAAGATCATTGTATTCTCTGACTCCCTGAATATTGACCTCTGCCTGGAGTACAAGAAGATTTCCGACGAGGCTGGCTTCAACACGACCTTCGGAGTCGGAACTTTCTTCACAAACGACTTCGTCCATCAAAAGACAGGCAAGAAATCAACCCCACTTAATATCGTCATCAAGTTGAACTCTGCTGCTGGGAATCCCGCAATTAAGATCAGTGATAATATTGGGAAGAATACGGGCGACAAGGCAACTGTTGAGAAAGTCAAGAAAGAACTGGGTTATGTGGAGCGAGACTGGGCTCAAGGTGACGAAGCACATCGATGGGGTCCGGATGATGAACCCGGCAAAAATTAACCAAATTTTGAAGGTCTGCTGATTAGTATGCATGGGGACGGCGCGCGTTGTGGGAAGCATGTGATGGCGTTTTGGGGTCTGGTGGAGCGGCTTATTAGACCTTTAGAAGATTCCGCATATATAACGAATCACATATGTGCAGTGGGCGGAATTCTTGCAAGACGAGAAGTATTGCGCTGAGTTTATGAAAATACTAATCGTTCAGCTTTCACACCACTGCCTCCCTCTTCGTGAGGCCACTATACAATTCGTACGTGGGCAACTCTCTCCCTTTCCCTGTAGAGGGATTCAGTTCCCCATGGAAGAAGTGAAGGCAAAATCATGAAGCACGTGAGTTAATAATGGTTTTTTTGTTTCCGTATTCTATTTTTTAGGTCGACGATTATCAGATAGCGAGTCTTTCTGTAATCCTTGGACTTTTAAACGTCTTCCGCTCCCTTATACATATCTCTTATCTCTACTCAAACACTAAAAGCAGTAATCAAAAGAGCAATAGAAATTAGTAAAAGTATAGCCAAAAAAAAACATATAACAGCAGGTATTCGCTGGTCGTCACCGACCCAACTACTAATCTGCCGATCCAAAGCTTGCGTATGGCAGAGCGGACGGGAAGCCTAATTCTCCCCAGTCTACAATACACTAGCTTCTTGTCGCGTCCCGTTCCCGAATCCCAGTTCTCGCGATTAGGAACTCCGATTAAAGAAAATGTGTTATTTAAACTTACAGAAACCATCTCTTAATTAAAATTTCCCTTAAGGACCGAATCCTCTAGATTAAAACTACCTTTGCTTTTACAACATACTTGCTCTTCTCCTTTACCGCGTATGTAGCTTTGTATATTCCGATTTCCAGAATAAGTTTCGAAATTTAGCGCTAGAACTAGGAGAGGGATTTATACTATTTCGTAGGACGGCGTTTGTTTTTATTGCGGTGGTAGAGGAGATTAAGGAGGTCGAGGGTATTTTAGAGGCTCGATTCTAGTAAGACAGTAGTAGGTTTCATTATAGTAGCTGTTAGATGTTTGAGGAGGAATGTGATGGTGTTTGTCACGACCCGGATGGAGTCCTGGATCCCGGGGTCGTCATATGCGACTGGACCCCTGGACTCCCGGACTCTAACACTACCACCACCTATATAGCCATATAGTTTTCCTGTGTAAGAGCTTCGTGCTCAACCTTTAATACATAACCTCTACACTGATTTACTAGACACTTCAATTAACGACTAAACCCAACGACCACGTGATATCGCATACCACGTGACAACGGAACGTTACAGTGTTGTCAGGGTTGTAATTTTTTAGTAGGGTATGCCGACGGGAATTTAGGGTTTAGCCGCTAAAAAGTCTAGCAGACTTTAAGGGACGGGCCCTTAAATTCTAGTGCCTTACGCCCTGAACGGGAAACGCGTTCGGGGCTAGGTCGGTGAAAAGCCAGTGACAAGCCCCTAATAAATATTATAGTGCCTTACACCCTGAACGGGAATCGCGTTCAGAACTGGGTTGCTGAAAAGCCAGCGAGTCCTTAGGGACGAACCCCTAGAGGGTGTAGCGCCTTATGCGCTGAACTGGAATAAAGAGCTTGAGGCTGAGCCGCTGAAGAGCGCGGTGATGACACCTTACAATGCTTAGGAGATATAACTCTGCCTTTATGTCGTTCTCCAATGCTGGCTCAATTCCTTCGGGAAGACTACAACGGTATCTGAGCATATAGAAAACGATTGATAGTTGTAAAGAGCTTTTAAAGAGCTTACTCGAATTCCCGCTTAAATTCCTACTTTTTTCCTACTAAAATCGCTAAAACACCTAACTTTAGAAAAATAATTTCTTTTTAAATACTAAAGTTATTAATTTACTTTTTTTTAATTATTAAAAGAAAAATAGTTAAATTATAATTATATAATAAAAAAATTTAAAGAAATTAAACTTATAAGCTATTAAAATCTTAATTAAAAATTATAAAATATAAATAGTTAATAATTGTTATAGACCTAGTTCGACGCCTTAGCGCTAGGCTAGATTAACTTAATAATAGTCGATTTAATAACTTNACGACTGACCGAATAACTNACTATCCNGGGGANTCGCTTACGGACTACTTCGCTTACTAGCGCTATTTNTATAGTTAAATAGAGCTTCTCNCTCTAGGAGAACCTCTTCTTCTCTCNTTAGNTTAGTCTCTTCGATAATATAGCACCTTCTTATAAATACGTCTCTACGTAACGTCAGGGCCCTAATGCCTTTATAAAGCCGTAATATTTTAAAGTCTAACTATTTTTAATAATAATAAACTACTATTATTTAAAGATATTAAGAGTTATAAAAAACTATTATTATTATATAATCCTTTCTTAAATATAACTAATAAGATAAGTATAACCTCTATAATAGAGATATACTTAATAAAAGAGGTCTAGACCTTTAATCTAAGCTTTTTCTTTTAAATAAAACGTTAATTCCTATTATTAATAACTAGGCTATTAACCTTCTAGCCTTTTATAATACTAGCTTTATCTATATTCTAACGATTTACTAGCTTAATATCCTTAACTTTAAAGACCTCTAATTTATTAAACTAAGGCTTAATTATATTAGTTATAATATTATTAATATATATAAAATTAATCTAAAGTTATTTTTTAGTTTATAAAATTAGATTTTATTTAAAAAAGCTTTATATCTATTGTTTTCTAACTATAGTAATGTCTCTTTATATAGCTAATATCTACTATATAAAGTCCTTAATCTCTATATAAGTAGGGCAAAGCCCTAGGCTCTCCTAGACTAGTACCTAATCAGTTAAACGTTTTTCCTAAGTTAGGATAAGCCTTTAAAGAAATATAGCTACTTCTTAATACGATTCGTAGCCTTTAAGATGATTCTAAAGTATAGTCCTTAGAACCCTATAATCTTAACTAGCGTTTTATATAGATACGCTATTTACGATTAATTTAAGTACTTATATTATATCTTCTTTAATATATTTATTCTTTATAATCAAATTAAAAAATATATAAAATTTAAATGAAATTAAATAAGGCGTTATAAAGATATAATTATTTAAAGTAGGGGGGTTAGGGGTAGCGGTGAGCTAAGCGAGGTGGGCTAAATAAGGGGGCATAGACTTACCCAGCTAATCCTCTACCACTTTTAGTAGTTCAATTGTGATTCTAACAACCTATATAACTAGTTCTGCCTTACTAGGATTTATATAGCTCTCCCAGACTCACTAGACTTTGGTTTGACATTTTTCTAGACGCGGCATCACCCTAGCTGATCCACCGTCTCCTTTTACATAAATCTCCTAGTGTCACTAGACCCTGATATAAATCTCCACCTCTGCTTAATCCTTCCTAGCTGATTCTCTACCCCTTTATATAAATCACCTAGCGCTATTTAGCCTTAATATAACTTCTTCCTTAATACGGCATCACCGATACATAAATCTCCACCTTAACCTCGTACCCCCTTTTGTCTGTAGAGCTCTATATCGATACGATCCTGCCTTGCCAGGATTTATATATCTCTCCCGTGCTATTAGTCCTTAGTATAATTCTTTCGCGGTATTTCTATTATATAAATCTCTACCTCTGTTTGACGTTGACGTTGACCCTGACCTAACCGATCTTATACCCTTTTGTCAATGAACTAGGCCGCTCGTGTAATTCTGCCTTGCTAGGATTTGTAAGAATCTTATAATGCCACTGGCTCTTCGTATGACTCCTTAGATGCGGCACCGATGCCGATACAATCCTAGCTAGCTAGGATTTACATGAATCTCCTAGAAGCACTAGACGTTGGTATGACTCCTCCCTGACGCCGTACTACTATCAGCAGACTTGCTACTAGTGATCTCCCCTTTGTTAACCCGGCTGATACGGTCGTTTCTCTCCTGCCTTAATTTACGTAAACCAAACCTGTCGTCAGAGCACCTTGGCCCTTTACTTTCTATAGGCAGGACAATAACGAGGAAAAAGAAACACGCGGGTAAAGTGTAGTATTAAGAGACCTAAAGCAAAGAGGAGTAAATTGAGTATTACCGAAATCTAGATTATAGAAATCGCCCTATAGACGTTGAAGAAACGTTATGGAATAATGAGGCTAAGCCTGCTTAATGTTACAAGTATCACGTGTATATAAGCGAATATAGATCTAAAAAAGGTTCCGGCAGGATTCTTGTCGGAGCCAAAATCGGACCCGCCCCTAGACACAAGACTGGGAAAGTATACCCGAGCCTCGGGGGAGGCCAAAACGAGCCCCTTGGGTACTAAAATGGGTCTCCCTATGCATGCTCAGGCTGACTCTACCGTGTGCTCAGGCCGTGCTCAGGAATGCTCACCCTCGGCTTAAACTTGCTCACCCATATCTCAGGCTAAAGCAGCAGCTGCTCAGGTCCAAAGACGGAAATGGAAAATGTCATGAAAACATTCCCATACTAAAACAGCTGTTACAGCGAAAATAAGCAAAACGTGACGAACAGATGAATTATCTCGATGTTTTGCTCTATCTTATGTATGTTAATTCCTGAACCAAAGTAAACAGCGCAATAGAAAGGCCAGAAGTTCTTGTTCATATTTCAGGTTAATTAAATAACGATTTCACCTCCTAAGCTCTCTCTTGCACGGAAAAGCGAAGGCGGCGACAGTATGTTGATAGTAGGACTCTTGACCTGTCCAGGATTAAAACCTAGATCTTATTAGCCAAAGGTATAAAAGATTATCCAAAATGAAAGTGAAAGAACCAACAAACCTTCTAAGGGCCTCAGTTGAGCGTGAAGTTGAGGGTGAAGTGAGACATCATCAGCCTCACGAGCAGCATTTTTCAGGTTCCAGTAGTCCTTGCCAAGTACGAAACCACGTGGTCTCAATCGTGGTACAACCGTGAAGATCGCTTTAACAAAGCCCTCTTCTCTTTCCAGTTTTACTCCTGCTATTGCGTCTCGAATCATGACCTCAACATACTCCGTTGGTGTAAATACGCCAGTCTTGCTCGAGAATGTCTTGAGAGGTGGGAAAGAAATGGGCCTCGTTTCTAGTCCGTACTTCTCAACCTCATATCGCGATATTAAGTTGTCATCAAATCCTATTTCGTAGACGATGTTGCATGTCTCCGTTGACGAGGCGGTACGGATCTGAACATCCATGTATCCCGAGTCACCTAGCACCATCGGAACAGAATAACCGTCGGCCATGGTTGCGTTGGAAAGAGGCCGAGTATTGGTATTAAAAACTTTGTTGGCCTCTCTGTTGGCGATGGATACACTTTCGGAGTCGTCGTTGGTGGAAATGTCGCGAATAAGAGGAGTCGACACAGGGTAAGAGTTGGCTGGTAAAGGCATGTCCTCAGATGTTGTCCCACTAGGTTGAACGGCACGTTTAGATGAAGAATTATTGTTGGCAGTTTCAGCCCAAGCAAAGCTCTGTGGTGTTTCAAGTAGATTTTTCCTTTTGCTGGCTATGGATACATTATCGCCATTGTTGTTTGTGAAACTGTCGGTAATGAGAGGGTTTGACATAGGGTAAGAGTTGGCTGGCAGAGGTATGTCCTTCGATGTTGTCACCCTAGGCTGAAGGTCCCGTTCAGATCCAGAATTATTGCTAGTCGTCTGGGCAATGTTCTCTTGTCCACTAGGCTGAATGTCAGGTTTAGATCCAGAATTATTGCCAGCAGTTTCAGCCTGAGCAACGTTCTCTTGTGTGTCGAGTGGCTGAACGGGTGGCTTCCTCTTTCGTGTAAAAAGCTTTTTAAACCTGCCGATCAGCATAGTTGTCTTAGAATTTTGCGGTAGGGCTGTTATAATGCCTAGGTCTGTGGCCAGAGGTTCTATTTCTGTCGAGGGGATTTCTGTTAATAGAATTTCTGTTGATGGAATTTCTGTCGCTAGAGGGATATTTTGAATTCCGTCTCCCCTGGAGATTTCTACTTCCACAAATTTATAGTCAGAACCTGAGAAAATCCGCTCTACGTCAAGGTCCCGAGGGGGTGGCCTTGTAAAAGGAATAGAGAGTAAAATCTTCACTTGCCTTTCATCCTATTATATTCTTCACTCAAACTCAAAACATCTTTAAGGTTTTCCTTGCTAAAAGGCTTTAGAATGATAATATTCTCACCCTGTTTAAGTCAGTTTGTTTTCCTATTAATAAAGTTGTGAAATATACCCGATGCTCAAAAGGATATTGTAAATCAATTAGTGCCCTTTGATTCACGAGCCCAGACTGCCTTGCAGACAACATGGTCTTTTCTCGCTCGCCATATTCGCTCCTAACTGTCTCTAAGCCCGTATTAGTACTCGAGGAGCCTTGGCTTGTTAAGTTCGTAGCGTGAGCGGGAGCGGGGATTGCGGCATAAGGTCGTGTCCGTCGATACTCCAGAGTTTTTCCGATGCGCACAGGTGGATGATTGCTGCTACTTTGGCCCACTTTTTGTGACATGCTTGCCAAGTTCTCAGGTTTCAAGGTGAGTGATAATAGAGCTTCAAAATGTTGTTGAACCTCTTCAAATACCCCAATAAAAGGCAGTATATATGCAGTGTTGGTGGTTGGATAACCTGATACTATGTGCCCATACACATCACCGTTAATAGAATTAAAGACCCATGATCCACAATCGCCATCAGCTATTCGCATTAGATGACGCGTTATTTTAGAATAAGAATATGTAACAAACTCACAAAAAGCCCCCTCAGCACGTGTCACAATCCAGAGTTGTTGGAATTTCTTTGCTCTCGGCCGCAAAGAAAATGCTGTAGCAGCAGACAGTGTTCCTTCGACTGGTTCGTTGTCGGAGCCAGTACAGATTAAAACTCCAGTGGGTGATGGCTTAGCGGTAATAGTACTTGGAATTATCTTGTGACCCTTCCAAGAAATCTCCATTGGCCTAGCACTGACCATTCGTCTAAAGTTGTTATTCTCTACGGCGATAAGGGCCCAATCAGAGCCGGGAGAAGAAAGCGTTGAGGACCCTGAACGATCAAAGGTTCCGAACTTTTCGAATGACGCGTCTAGATCTAGTGTATCATAAGCTTTGCAAGTTTGGATAGGACGGGAAAACCCTGCCTTTAGCTTTCATACTAACTGCCGAAGCTGACTTAAGGCGCGGCCCAGTCGCGGATTCTTTTGGTTGGGGGTTCGTAGATTGTTCGTCTTGAACATCTTCCATATCCATGGAGCTATGAGACTTGTCCGAGCTGGTGGAATAGCTCCCTAATTCTCTTTAACCTCAGAGGGCGGTGCCATCAATGAATGACTTGTACCTTGACTAGTAATCTCTGCCAAATTATCGTCTTCCTCCGAGCCGTTGTAAGGATCGCCAAGCCCATAGAAAGCAAACTCAGGGTCACCTCCGTCTTGCGGATATTGGTTAGAAGCAGTAACCTCGGCTTGGTGGAAAGCATGGGCAGTAGTTGTCCCAAACAGGCTATTGCCAACGAAGACGGGACCTCCTATAGTAGCCCTTTTCCCCGGTCTGCCACTGCCACCCGAAACCAAGACGGCAGTACCGAAGTTCCGTAGTGGACCATTAAGGTAAACTCCAACTGGTAGAATAGGGATATCCAAGTCCTCTCCTAGCGCGAGAAGCTTTGGTAATCGAGATGATTGTGCCATCAAAACGCCTTTGTAAGAATTCAAAACGGCCTTCTTATCGACGAACTCCATGGCCTTGCGGCGACATCTTTTATTGTCGGAGATGAACAAAATCGTGGGGCTTGATGAAGTTGGTTTGCGCCCCACCATGAACATCACAACAAGAAGCTCAGGGTCTCCAGCTTCCAGATGATCTAGTTGACCTTGGAGAAGATCTATCACAGCTCCTGACGCTTCTTTCCACATACGATCAGCAGGGCCGTTTTCCGCAAGTGTCCAGCATTTGTACCGGCCCCAGAAATCAAGAGCCGCACATCGTACCCCGATAGAGAGCTCCGGCTGAGGCCATCGATCCTGAGGCTTGACTTGCCAGGAAAACTTTGTTGTCTTTGCTACCGCATTGGCAGTCGTAGTTGATGATGGAGGCAGCGACATCTGTTGACTGATAGATGGGCTGCCATCAGACTCTTAAGCACGGAATTGTTTGATTCCAAAATTTTGCGCAAAACATGTCGTGTGGTTTTTCGGGAGGTCTTCCCCAACATCCGACCTGTCACATGTCCCTACCAGTATTTGGGGCAACAAGGCTCGTTCCTCATTCGCTTCTTCATGGACGATGGCCGGGGCTGTGTGAAGCACGAAGTTGAGCCGAAGGCCAGTCAATCTGAATCTAGTGGCTGTGCATGCAGCCCATTTTTGAATGGAAGCCTACCTGATCCAAGGCAACTGAAGCTTAATAGCTTATTTCTTAAACAAGTCGTTCGGAATGGACTCGCGCACGTTTCCGCTGTCAGAAGGAACGAAACGAGTGCTGCTGACCACAATGCTCGGGCTCCAATCTAAAGAGTTCGTGGATGATAGCTATTTCGCTTACTACCAAAGGCTAGTAGAGGGGAGCAGAGCGAACAGCCTGAAAAGTTGTCATCGTGAAATCGCCAATCTCGTTGTCCCTTTCAGACAACCAGCAGCAACGCGAAGAGAAATTGAAGAACTACTAAGGCTACGCCTCTCGAATTCCGAATTAGAGGACGTCGAAGGAATTTTCGACGATGCCGTTAACCTTGCAGTCCGGCTGTTGCTGATGATGCGAACGGGAAACATTGTGACTAGTGGCAGCCTGATTACTCTCTCAAGAGAAACTAAAGTTGATTGGAAGGAGGGAACGATCGTTGAATTCGTGAAACGGCATTTCGTGCACCAAAATGCCATAGATGAGCGTGTTAAGTTTGAGAGAATCTTCAACGCGAGAAATCTTGAGCGTATTGGTGGTGTTGAGGTGAGGTGGACTTGTAACCTTGCGGACCACTTGAGGATGCTAGACGATGATCAAGCCGTGGAAATTTTCCACTACGCTTCCTTCCTAAGACTTCATGAAAAGAGGTGAGTTGGAGTCGATTGGTTAATATCTCGAGTACTGACCTTCACCAAGTCCAATTCTCCCTCCAGCTCTCATCGACGAGACTCTCCGAACCCTTGCACTCCTCCTCCCCGAGCACGATCACGAAGTCGAGAAGTGGTTCTGCACCCACCAAACCAAGCTCCAGAAGCGAGGAAAACTGCCACTAGATGCAACAGCACGAGAATGCGGCCAGCTGAAAGTCGAAGAGCGACAGATTGATAACTTCGAATACTGGCATGACCGACTTGTGATTTTGAAGCAGGTATTTGATGAAGCCGAACCGAATAGTGTGAGGCAGTGGTGGTGCGATCGAAGGAAGAGGGTGCAGTGGTATACGTTTTGGGTGGCGGCGATTGTGCTGGCGTTGACGATTGTTTTTGGGTTGGTCCAATGTGTGGAAGGTGCGTTGCAGGTGTGGTTGGCTTGGTTGCAGTGGAAGTCTTCAAGTCCAGTGACCCCCGTTGGGGGGAATTAGGAATAAATTAACTGTGTATGCTTCGTACCTACAGATGAGCCAGTCAATAAGCCAAGGAAATCAGCAAGTGCAATTTCAAAAACGTGTATCTAGCTACAAATTATAACATTAATACCATGGGAGCCCTTCCATGCAACTCTGCTATCAGGGAGAGACAGCCAAAAACAAATTTCCATCATGGAAGGCCGCAGATTCACTAAGAACAAATCGGAATTAAAAGGAGCTACCACAAGTAGGCCAGCGAGTCCCCATAAAACCCTTATTTGGAAAGTAACAGGATCAATATTCATCTTCCCCCCACAAAATATTCCCCATATATATATATATCAAGCCTGGTATATCATCCGTCGCGGTAAACGCGGTACTAAACGACGTCCACGAACTCGCGATTTGTGACGCGTCCAAGACGGAAGGCTGTTTCTTCTCTGCTGTAGACGTCTACGTAAAGCCACCTGCGATAAACGAGAGTGTACATGTCTGACCGGCTTGTAGAGGTGCTGTTATTTGCTGCACGGTGATGCATGTCCCGCAGTTTACTGGGATAGCTGGGGTGGAATATCCGCAGTGTGGAGGATCCATGTGGAGCTAAAGGGATCTGTGCATATGGCAAGCACACATCTCCATCATTTCAAGAAATTCAACACATATCAATCATGAAACTCTCATTGAAACCGATGGGGGATGACAGGTCGTGCAAAATCGAGGAAAGAAATGCGATGACACTAGAAGACCCGAATAAGTGCAAATGCACCTCGGTCGCAAACACTCAGGTAAAATGGTACTGAGCATACATAGCAGGCTCGCGTGGGCACTTTGCAGCTTTAATGTGGTACTTGCCACTGAATCACGAGGCTCGTGTGCCGTAACTTCCTCATCAGCCGTCCAACGAAGACCAGGTAGGTATCGTGAGTCCGTAGCTAGAATTCCATCTGCACCCGATGAAACTTTCCGCCTCAGGACTTGACTGCTTCTTTTAGAACAATCTCGTTCGTATTTGCCTGGACACTTCGCAAATCGCACAACATCGACCAGCTGAACAAAAGATTTACTGGCAGACTTCTCACGATGGAATACAAGATCGTGCCCTTCATACGGGAGTTCCAATTGCACAGCTGCGAAATTTCAAAAGAAATGGCCCGAAAACCTTCGAGGGCCTCACCAACGGTGCGATTTGAACAGCCCTCTTTCTTTCGCGACGATATCGAAAGTTCGCGATGATACCAAAACGAAAAACGCTGCAACAGATATTCCGAACACGACCACTAGTCCATAATTTGACGAATGACGGAAGTCAGCATGTAATTCCTGCTCGAGTAGCTGGATGCTGGGAGACCGAGGTCCTTGGCCGTCTTTCGTCAGCCACGTCTGCAAAGATGACACGACAACTGAAATGGAGAACCTGATCGACTTCGCCTCAAGATACACACAAACATATGGCGAACCGGCCAGGAATATTTGGACGCAATAGCCGATTTCCAGTTCACAATTTTGCACGGTACCTGCAGACAACGAGAAATATATTCCATATTTTGCTGGGTGGCTTGGGTAAATTCCGCCTCACACGTCAACCTATCGGAAAATTTGCAATTCAGAGGCGATCTATACCCAAAACGCAGCCAGCGAGACTCACATTGATTCCGTACCAGCGCACCGGTAGAAACGAAGAATAACGGTCGCCTCAAATAAGAACGAGGACACATCTCCTCTCGCGAAATAAGCTACAAAATCATGACATCAGGAGTGCCTCCTATGGCCCGCACGCCCAAAACACGAGACAGGTCGCACAAACCAAGAGAAAAATGTGAGAGCTGAAAAATCGAGAAAACAAATGCGACGCCTCTCATCTACCGCTGCAGGCTGTGAACTCAAACGCGCCTCAGTCGCAACCCCTTCAATAAAACGGCAAATTTTTATTCAACCAAAATGAGAATCGGCAGTCACTTGAGCTGGCATAGGATGTTGTCTCGAAAAACAAGCAACCTGTTGTCCTCCTCGGGCCGTAAAAGGGGGGAAATGCACCCCTTTATATTTTCCAACGGCCAAGCAGACGCAACCCATGAGCAGAAGCTACTTTGGATCAGGGGCGGTCACGGTGAGTCGTCGTCTGCTTTCCCCGATCAAACACCAGCAACTTCGCACCAATCAGCGCAGCTAGCGAGTCACGGCCAGAGAGTTTGGCTGAACCGTCGTCTATTAGCGAGAGGACCCTTCATGCATGGCGTGGTGTGGCATTGGGACAGCTCCGCCGCGCACATGCTTCACCTACCCGTAAATAAATCCTCAACTCATTTTTCACTTATCACATGCAATCTCACATATGCGTCCTTTTCTGCCACATGTGAAGTGAAAATAAAATACCAAGCACGCTGCACAATACCCGGCGGTCAGAAGCAGCCAAGATGCAGGCCAGCTACCGGCAATTAATTGACTCAGGCACATGCCAGAGATCTCAAAAGACAGATATCTCCGTTTCATTCCTTGTCACGGTCAGCGTCTCAATTTCTTACCGAGTAATTGCTGGGTCTAGGCGTGGTCCGTGGGCCCCAAAAAGGGTTGAGGAAATAAATGGGCCGGAGGGTAGGGGTCCTGGGTCCATGGTCCTGGGAGGGACGACTCCTGAACGGCAGCCACTGCCAGATTTGATAAAAGAATCCCCATGCCTTCCACATTCACTTCTTCCCTCTGAAAACCCTCCCTTTCCATTTTTTCTTTTCAATTCGATTCTCACGACGCCATCACCACAATATGGCACCAAAACAGGCCCAGTCCTCCCCCAAGGGAGGTAAGCATCTCGACCTCAACGGAAATGAGTTCGAATTGCCCACCTTCACCATGAAGGAAATCCACGACGCCATTCCAGCCCATTGCTTCAAGCCGTCGATTCTCCGCTCCATGGCATACGTTGTGCGAGATTATTTCTACCTCAGCACCCTCATCTACCTGGCCGTCACCTATATTCCCCTCCTCCCGAACGTGTATCTGCGCTTCGCCGCCTGGGTCGCCTACACCACCGTTCAAGGCTTCGTTTTCACCGGAATCTGGATCTTGGCGCACGAGTGCGGTCATGGCGCTTTCTCGAAGAGCAAGAAGCTCAATTACACCATGGGGCTGATCATGCATTCGTTCCTCCTCGTCCCCTTCCATTCGTGGCGCCTTTCGCACTCCCAGCACCACAAGGCCACCGGAAACATTGAGAAGGACACCGCGTTTGTGCCGCATTCGAGGGAGACATGGCTGAAGAGGAACTTTGGCGAAAAGGCACAGGCGAATATGATTGAGTTCACCGAGTTGGCTGAGGATTCCCCAATTGCTTCTCTCTGGCATTGTATCATTCATCAACTTTTCGGCTGGCCTGGATATCTTCTCTTTAATTTGACAGGGCAGTCTTATGATGGTGCGACAGGAATGAAGATCAGCCATTTCTATTTCGGCGAGGATAGCGTGTTCTACAAGAAGAACGAGCTGCCATTGATTCTTCTGAGCGATATCGGTGTTGCGGTTATGATTGCGGCTTTATTTGTTGCAGGACAGGTATTCGGGAGCTGGAATGTGATTGTGCTCTGGGGTGTACCGTGGTTGTGGGTTAACAACTGGATTGGTGAGTTTGCCCATTCGCACAATTGCAATGGGGTAGAACTGACAGTATGTTCCTGAATAGTTGCCATCACCTTCCTCCAACACACCGACGGCAGCATGCCTCACTACGACAACAAAACCTGGACCTTCGCACGCGGTGCGACCGCAACAATCGACCGCGATCTCGGCTTCATCGAC
Source organism: Cudoniella acicularis (assembly GCA_013054445.1). NCBI lineage: Eukaryota > Fungi > Ascomycota > Leotiomycetes > Helotiales > Helotiaceae > Cudoniella > Cudoniella acicularis. Next base: position 15,411 of record JAAMPI010001279.1, read on the forward strand.
ACCCACCTCTTCCACGACATCATTGGCACACACGTCTGCCATCACCTTATCTCCACAATTCCCTTCTACCACGCCGGTGAAGCCTCAATCCATATCAAGAAAGTCATGGGCAAGCACTATAAAGCAGATGTTGATACTCCTTTCTGGAGCGCTTCTGGAAGAACCAAAGATCGTGCAAGTTTGTCGAGGAGAGTGCCGGACAGGAGGGAAGTGGCGTATATATGTATCGCAACTTGTATAGCCGCCAGGGCGAGACTCAACCCCAGAACTTGACAGGCGGGGAGAAGAAGAACGTGGCAGAGGCTTTGAAGCCCAGCATTTCGGTTGCGTCGGCGACGGCGATGAGTTCAGCAAGGAATTTGGATGCCAGGAGGAGACTTTCTCAATCGGCGCAGTTGAGAGCCAATCTGCCACTTTTGGCTGAGGGCTGATTTGTCGTTTTCATCTTTTTTCTAGACCTTTTCTCGACTTGACCCTTTTCTAGACTCCCTCATTCGATGTCGCGTTTTCTGGGCTGATGGCTGAGCGGGAAAACTTGCTTGATAGATGGATATACCTTGCTCTGGTTTGGTTTTGTTATAGAGAAATTTTAGAGGATAGAGATTCGATTGATAGACCTTTAGAGATCTGGGCGGAAAGCGAGTCAACGAAAGTTGTAAAATGTACAGATGATGGCGTTGGCTGGATGTTTCCTGAATGGATATTGTTTCCGAATTTCCTCCGAGGATTATCAGAGCCTCTGAGATGAAATGGAATGGATACCTTCGTTTTATTTCTCCCCGAAAGAATAGAGGGGGAGATGAGATCTTTTAGATACCAATACGTTGTGTTATGTTTGCGCTCGTTAGTAAGCTGCCTTTGAGTTTTTAGAATTCAATCGGAAAATGAAAAGACAGAATTGAAATGCAAATTGATCGCTGTTTGTTACCGTGTGTATGTGTGTATTAAAGAGAAGAGACAAAGTGCGGTCTCAAGGTGTTATGATATGATCGCTCGGTCACTTCGGTGGTACTGCTATATAAGTATGTGGTGGAAGAAAGCGGGGCAACGTCCGGAAATCCCGGTTCGTCTTGTTTGTGATGCTGTGACATTGTGGCACCCACTTGTAGAACACATGCAGGCCGCATCGGAAGGCAGGCAGGTAGTTAGTGGGTAGGTGCGAA